>WJSH01006044.1:53612-74099 GCA_009757365.2 Lepidium campestre
TGTTTTTCAAAAACATTACAAGTCTTGAAAAAGTCTTTGCCTACATATGATTTCAAAAACATTCAAACAACTGATTATACAATTATTTTTCAAACGTTAGAATTTTTCTTTAGAAAATTATGGTTTGGAAAACAGAAAGAACTTAACTTTCATATAAGGATCGAGATAAATGTTATTTTTAATAAATAAATTGGAGGCGATATATGAGAAAAATCCAAATATGGCGGGAATATTAAGAAACGATTTAGGTTTTTAGCGGAAGGTACAGTGTAAGTTGTGACAAGTGATGAGATGAGATTTGATGGTACAGAGGGGACTCCTGTAGTTAATTTGCGTGCTTAACACGCCATATTCTTCCTGTAATCGAACCATTCTTGTTCTTTAAAGGAACAAAGATAAGTAGACGATAAAATTCAAGCCAGGAAAATCTCAAGCGAAAGAAACCCTAGATCTCGTTTTCTGCACCAATGGGAAGAGAAGGAGATTCACGATCCTCCTCCCCCCGACTCATCTTCAAACCCTAGCATCGGTCCCAACTCGCTCGAGTCCCGAACTCGGATCTTTCACTTTCGGAGCCAATCTTCTGTTAGAGCTCTAATTATTCTCCATTGGAACTGAAATTCGTCTGATTGAAATATGGTTGGTTTTTTTCTTTTTTTGGAGGTAAACTGATATCTCTAATTTTGGGTTTTGCAATTTTTCTCAATATCTTTCTTATGGTCATTCACTGGAATCAAACTCTATATATTCATTCACTGTATGTGTTTTATGGATGATAATACATATAGGTCGAAACTAGACGCTATGATCTGGCTAGGCTTCTTGGAACTTGATATTGAACTTATGATCTGCATAAGGATGTGTTATGTATTGGTCTTGATTCTGTTCCTTTCATTTTATTGGTCCACAATCATTGCCATTAGATAAGCTTTTACTTCATTGTCTTATCAACTTATACTGTATAGGGGATATAGATGACTCATATGAAAGTTTGAAAAATGAACCATGATAAAATAATCTTTAAGACTATAATCAATGTTCTCATCCAATCCACTATCTAAAGAAGGTATTGAATTGCAGATTTGGTTCACATTCCACAATGGGGTTGAGATACGATTTTACTAACTGATATTCTCTCTGATGGTGTAGTTCTCAAGCTAACCAAAATATTCCTCGTCCAAGCTACTTGTTTATGTGAAGGACTACCTAGTGGAGTTGTTCTACCACTCCTACGTACTATTTTGGTGCTTTCAGTCATATTTTATTCTTGAGGTTTCTTGATTCAAGGGACTTGTCAGCCATTTATATGTCCAACACATACAACTATTCCACTTTCTGTACCATAAATGATTCATAACAAAGTCATATTTAAGTCTTCATTGGCGATGAGAAGCCTCTCTTACCATGTTTCAGTTTCAAGCCACAGGATTTTGCTATCAAAGGATGCTCCAGTTCAATATAGGTATCTCATTTCTGTCTGTAGCCAAGTTTTTTTTTTTGTCTTAGTCAAGTTGCTAAGTTTGTAATAGTCAGATGTCTTGTTGTTTAGGAGTGGATCTGCTGTGTTGATACATATGTTTGATGGGTCATGTAGAGAGTTTTGCATATTTTCAATTATCATATTGCTATAGAATAAGTAGACAGTTGAAATGGCAATGATCTAGTCCTTGATGATTTACCTAATATAATTTATGTGAAGGTTAAGTCAAAAGTATTTGAAAGATCTATCTGCCCACAATATTATATAGGTGTAAATCGTCAAAATTATAGACTTTTATGCAGAACTGATTGATTTTTTTCCTTGTAAGTAAGTTGGGGTTGCATCTGTAATCGTTGTGAGCTGTTCATATCAACCAATCTACAGTTTACTTACAGATTATAATCTTTCTTCTAAAACTGTAGCATCACTCGTTTTGTTTGGTTTTCTGTTTTTTGTGGGAGAAATTTTTTGTTTTTTCGAAGTAAACTGTAGATATAGGGACAATTTTGAAGCTATAGGCCATTGTAATATTTCCAAGATATCAAAGTGCTACTAATATAGAATAAATACAAAAAGCTTAAGACAAAAAGCAGATCTAAAGGCGACTTAGTTATAAGGTTTGATCCTGGATATATAGCTTTTATTATCTTTATTGGAACTCATTGTTAAAGACCTGACTTACCAACCCCAACCATGTGTGTTTAGAGTTCCGCACAGCTTTTTATGATGCTTTTGTCATGACTATTCTATTATGTATCCTGTTCTTACGTATATTGTTCATGCAGAGATCTTCGTACTTTTTAGTCAGGCCATGTGACTTGCTTTTTCATGCAAAAAAGCTTCCTCACTCTTTTGTCTTTAAACTCTTACACTTTCGTGAAAAAGATCAATCACTTTAGCTTATTTGCTTTAGATACTACCTTCTTAAAAGCAACAATGTTAACTTTTTACAGGGTCTTTCAGTTTTACTGTTTGTCTTCTGCTTGATGCTTTGCTGGTGAGGGAAACGATGAACTTGAAGAATATGGCGATGACTCTCTTAGCTTCTGAGGTTTGTAGATGCTTAATTCTTCACATTTTCTTGATCTAATCTTTAGCTGCTAGTATATATACTTCATTCTATACAATCTTTAACGAAGCAAATATTGTTTGCTCCAAGTATTTGTGTGGTCCTTAAGCTATGGTGATTGGTGATTTAAATAGATTTTCTTGGGAATGTCAAATTTTCCAGCACATAATTCATGAAAACGATGACAAAAATCTAACTTTCCACCTTTATCACATGACTGGTAAAGTTAAGTAGCTTTATTCAGCTGAGCCTTTTTTGTCCCCCATTTGTCAAAGTGAAAGCTGAAGTTTTAATACTTGTTTATAGATTATTTACTGAAAAATAATCTCGTTTATTTGGTTTATAGTAAATAATCTCGTTTGTTTGGTTTATACTTTCTACTAACTTCATCTCCTTTTCCTCGTAAACCTCAAATTTCAAAAGGTAATTTATATGTTCAAGAAGATATGTTCAAGTTGTCTAGATGTTAGTGCAGATTTGTGAAATTAATAAAGATATACATAAACTAATTTTTAACCATTTTATTAGTATTAATGTGCTGAAAGTGGAGATTTGAAAACCCCTATAAAAAGCTTTTAGTGAAAAGGCCACTAACTTGGTAAACTCAATGAAAACCGAGTTGATAAAGTATTTGCTTACTAATCCTTTTTCAATTCTTAACATTTTCTTTTAAATTTTACCTATTTGCAATAGATGTAAAGAAGATTATGAAGAGTGGTTGGTTTATTTACACTTATATAGATTGATTGTTATTCACTAATCTGATGATTGGTTAAGTTCTTACTCTTGCATTATTAACCTTGTTTAACTAATTTCTTATTTGTTGATAGCTGCTGCTTCTTGCCTCTGAGCTCATGGGCTTTGTATATGGTGTCTTTCGCTTGGGTTATGTTAGATTGGATCTACCAAAACCTAGGTTAAACAACCCTAAATGTACATTTTTCTAAACATGTTTTTTTCTATAGTATGATTCTCTTCTGAGATTTGCAGTGAGCACAAGATTAACTTTTTGAATCTATATTCCATGGCAGGAAGAATCACAGAAAGAAAAGAATACGAACTCTTGGACAAAAATGAAAAAGAGATGTGATCCTTTTAAAATTCCCGGTAAAAAATTCATATTTTCTTTTCATTAATTGCGTTGATGATCTGATTCTAGTAGATTGTTTATGATGGTTTGATTCTTGCATTCTATATAGCTTCCTCTAGATCATGTTGTTAGAGAAACTTATGGTTACATGCACCTCTTAAAGTTGTAACTAAGTAGGAGCTAGAATATCTCTTGTTACATCGAAAGTGAAATATTTGTAGCTAGAGCTTTTGGATCATGTCGACATATCTTCCATAGTTAGCATCCATGTCTTTCACTGTTAAACAATGTTCACGACAAAAGAAGTTCAGCAACCTAAAATGACATTTAGTGGTTGTTATTTAACAAAAACAACGCCTAAAAACCACATATAATTTAGGTCATATTATATTTAATTTTGACTGACTTTATAAATTAATCGTATACACATTCTTTGTTCTTCCTCTTTTAATTTGTCATCATCTTCTCGAGGTTTCTTGTGACGTTGCTTTTCTCTCTAGCAGATGTTCCAGCAATGTTGGGCGTAACGGTTGAGAAAACTATATATTATAAATCGAAAGAGTAACCAAGAAGATATTGATGAACGGTGAATTTCTTGTATCTCTTTTGCTTGATTTGAATAATATAAATTGAGTTTCAAAGTTTATTGCCTTTTAGACCACTATCACTTAAAATTAATCCTTTGTATACGTAACTAAAATCAACTTGATTACTACAGATAAAATAGAATTTACCAAATGATTTCCTGGACCCATTTCTTGATTTCAATGAGGTTGCTTCCATGTGACCAGTTGAAAATGAGGATAGTGAACATTATACGTGTATATATATACGTTTGCATGCGTACGTGTGATATATATATTACACGTGTGTCTGGTTTTACAGTCATCATCACTTTCGTCACTTTCGTTGTAATTTTCTTTCAGGAACCATGTATATTGATGTTGATGATGTCTGAAACACACGAGCATCTTGGTTCCCTCTGACACGTGTAAGTATCAAGGGTTTAGTGTTAATTACTGCAGATTACACAAACTTATACTTTCTATAGATGATCTTGAGTTATGGTTTTCACATTTACATACAATATAGGTTAATAAAGGTTAGAGGTTTTGGTTTGAAACTTATGAGCAGAAGCAATTCAGTTGTTTAGCTGATATTTACAACCTAGTTGTTTTTATAATAAAGGAAAAAAACGGTTTAAGTGACATCACAATTATTACTTTTGTTATTTCTTTATTATTTTATCTACCTGCTTCGAGACGGTGGTCCACTCTACGAGGAACCCTAATTCAACAAGCAATTACAATCCCTCTTTCCCAAATTTTTGTAAGATTGTTTTCGTTTTTTTATTGAAAGAATCCCTTTTAATTCGCAAGCGTATCTTTCCTAGGTATGTTGATACTCTATACGTAGGTTTAGACCGTTCTTGACTTTAGGAGTACAGTAAATCCTGCAATTATCTTGCTTGGATCATACGATGAAATGAAACAATATACATGAACATCCAAATTCTTCCATGGAGTTTCATTGTGAATAGTGAAATTAAGATAGTGGCTTCATGTACTGTCTTCTGATATAACTCTATAATCTTTACATGAGAACATTACACATTCGTATGTTTATACTTACATGAAAACATTGTCTCTAATCATGTGTATACTTGCAGTGTTAAGGTAAAAAATTTGTTGAATGACAATACGTTTCTGCTAATCCATACAAAAGCAGATGTTTACAGTATCATATTTCATTTTCACCAACAGTTACTCACTAAAATATCATCTATAAACTGACAGATTTTGATGTCCTCATTTGGTAAAACATCTTCTTGTTTGATTTTTCTTTATTTCTTAATTAGATTTTATTTCTTGATATTATGTCTTTCAATTTTTAAACTTGTGATCTTCACTCTATAGAAGATCCACGAAGAAAAAGACAAGAACTTCAAGATATGACATTGGGTGCAATATTGTGATGGCGGAGGAAGAAAGTCTTGTATAGGTTTCAAAAGATGGTGGAGATTTAGATCATTTTCTGCACCCACCTCTCCCCTAACTAGCTCTTCCCTAATGGTCAATATCTGTCAAATCAAGCCTGTCACCATCATCATATAGTAAGTTTTTCTTCTGATATAATACCAAAACTTGCCTCTGTTACCTTGACCTCCTTATTTGTCTGTCCATAACTGTTTTGCTGTCTGAATTTTCGTTGAATGTACTTAGGAAACAGTTAAGGATGGTGTCAATATAGGAAAATTGTTCCTCCCCCATTAGAACTAGTACTAATCTCCCTGTTGCAGGTTTCTTCATTTGGGTTGAAAATTTTCTGCAAGTGAATTACCTAAATCTTGCTATATATGGACTTTAGCATGATGTGTCAAACAAGAAATTATACTTTCATATCAAACCCACTATTTATCTTTTACTTGCTTAAATAATATCTCATATCAGGACTTTGTTTTTAGCTTTCTCATATTTAGAGACAAGCTCTTAATTAGGGTTCATTTCTTGCATTTTGTTTGGCTGGTTGATAGAAGCTTTAAGCGATATGAAGAAAATACAATTATAATAAAGCTAGGTATATGAAATATTTAAATGCATAAATTCATAAGCCATGGAAACGGATGATGAGAGGAAACCTATATATCTTGCGTGAGAGATGAGATGTCTTTTCTATGGCCAACCTTTTGTTGCCATGTGTTGTTGGCGCTGACTTCTATTACAAATCCTTTCTCTTTTTATTATTTTCATTCCAATGATTTAATAATTATAACCTAACAGTGTCTTCCTCCTGTCAAATTCCGTTTCTTGTCCTTCTCCTCCATCATTACCTACTCAGAGAATATCTTTTGTGGATTTCATCAGAAAGACGATGAAACCTGATCTTGCTTTTGGTTGATCTGTGTTTTTTTAGGTGTTTGTGGAATCTTTTGTAGCACGAACTAGAATTTTGGACTGTGGAAGAGACCAAGCAATAACACTATGGGTTGTTGTTATTTTGTTTGATAAATGCAGAGTTTGGAACTAGGGCACACTGATGGCTACTGATGAACTGCTTCCCAATTAAGGACAAAATAAAAGATCAATTAGTATGTGTTTGTCCACTGGAGACGGCTGTTCCCGAGATGATACTGATGTTGCTTCAAGACAAGAGGAAGAATTTACATTGAATGATTTTTACACACTGGTAAGGGAATGCGTATATGAGAGGATAAAACAAAATGATAGAATTAATAATGATATTTGAAAGGTGAAAGTGACATGGTTGTTTTGGTAAGCGAATAGAAAAGAGGCACGTGGTGAATAGACATGAAGAGAAAAGGGTGCTAGGTTTTATATAAATTGAAATATGCAGCAGTTAGTGGTTGTGAAGGAAGGAGGAGGCAAGCAACCAAATCTCAGAGACAATTATAACACTATAGAGAAGAGAAGAAGAAAAGAGAAGAACCGTTGTCGATTAGTTAAAGAAGATCAGCAAACATGGGAAGACCTCCTAGCTATGATGACTCTGGTCTCAAGAAAGGTCCTTGGACTCCTGATGAAGATGAAAAACTTGTCAACTATGTCCAAAAACATGGCCATAGTAGCTGGAGAGCCCTTCCCAAGCTCGCTGGTATTGCTTTGTGTTTTTTTAGTCTTGGTCTTGCATAAAACCTCAGTGTACTCTGAGTTTCTCATTTTATTGTTTCTCTCTCTCTTTCTCTCTGCAGGTCTTAACAGGTGTGGGAAGAGTTGCAGGCTAAGATGGACGAACTACTTGAGACCTGATATCAAGAGAGGGAGATTCTCTCCGGACGAAGAACAGACTATCTTGAACCTTCATGCAGTTCTTGGAAACAAGTAATCAAATCTTGTGACTGTTTTCATTTGTTTAGTCAACGGTTTTATATACCAAATGATCTTATACCGCTTGCTCATGATGATGTTACAAGGTGGTCAACGATTGCAAACCAGTTACCAGGGAGAACAGATAACGAAATCAAGAATTTCTGGAACACTCATTTGAAGAAAAAGCTGATTCAGATGGGTTTTGACCCAATGACTCATCGTCCAAGAACCGATATCTTCTCTGGCTTATCTCAGCTCATGTCTCTGTCATCTAACCTGAGAGGTTTTGTTGATCTGCAGCAACAGTTTCCAATTGATCAAGAACACACGCTACTGAAACTCCAAACCGAGATGGCCAAACTCCAATTGTTTCAATACTTCCTTCAACCACCTTCAATGAATAACATTAACCCTAATGAATTCGACACTCTCAGTCTCCTAAACTCTATTGCCTCCTTCAAACAAACCTCTAATACCACCGGCAATAATCTCGATCTCAGTTCTTATCTTCAGGACTTCAACAGCCTACCAACTCTGAAAACCCTAAATTCCAACATCGAACCACCATCTGTTTTCCCCCAAAATCCTGATGACAATCACTTCAAATTCTTCACTCAAAGAGAAAATCTACCAGTATCTCCAGCCTGGCTCTCAGATCCCTCCAGCTCAACTCAGAGTTTTCTACCTTCTCCTGTGACTACTGATGATCTGATCAGAAACCAATACGGTATTGAAGATGTTAATAGCACTATCACCTCTTCAAGCGGTCAAGAATCAGCAGCTTCAGCTTCAGTTGCATGGCCTGATCATCTATTGGATGATTCTATATTTTCCGACATTCCTTAGCCTTCTTTGACATTTTTCAGGTATGTGTTGAAGGACCTCAAATCGAATTTTACTCTTGGAAATTGTGTTTGTTGGAGAGTTTATTTGCATATCTATATATTGTAGAGGCCTCAAATATGTGCTTATATATGTTGTAGAATGTACAGTACACATTTCATAACTCATACGCATGTTATTGTCAATGTTCCTTAGCATATATATGTCTGTACCCATCGCCGAGTTTATTTATATATAAGATTTATGTGAAGTGAATCACTTATAATCTTATTCAATAATTAGGGTTTTTTTTTGGTTTTATATATCGATCTTTTGTTTTACGTTTTCTGTGATAACATTCCAATCATGTATGAATATAGAATTACAACAAATTAAAGACAAGCTCTTCTTAGGTGAATGACAGAGAAAAAAAATCACAGAACAGTTTGTGTGGCTTTAAGCAAAGATCAAACAAATTGAAACTACTATTAATCAGAATTTACATTTTAAGACCACGAAATTAATGTCGAGCTGTTGTCGTAAACTCGAAAGAAATAACAATACATTTTAGAGTTTAAGTGTTGATTAGATTTGTATCATGATTATCATTACAATCATTCATAAAGTTATAATTTGCCAAGAAGACGAATAATTGAAGAAGTGAAGAAGCATGTGATCGTCTGGCTAACGATAATATAAAAATGCCAAGTAGATTTTAATAATAATTAAATGACAAGGCCCTTTAAGTATGTGATGTCAGATAAAGTGATCTCTAGTTAGGTTAATAAAGATAATCACTCATTGAGTCTTTTTGTTTTGATTTTTTTTTTGAAATGACTCGTTGAGTGCAATTAGGGTATTCTACTCCATTTGTTTCCAATTGATAATATATGTTTTTATTTTATTTTTGTCGATGGATAATGTATGTTATATGATCCATCAAATTTCAATTATGTACATAATAATTTTCAAAATAGATGGGTACTGTATCTAAATCAATTCAAAAATTATTATGTGGCATGATAGCAAAAAAGAAAATGAGTTAGAAAAAATACAAAATGGACAACAGAGGACACATCACAGATCCCAAGAGGCCCATAGTAGGCCCAAACTATTGGACTAGGCGGGACACAAAAAGGTGAGTAAGAAAAGTATCATAAGCGCAGATGCAACGCGTGGACAACACGGTGGCAAAACCGCTGCTACTCAGAGTGAATCTACAAAGTACAAAAGATCTGTAAAGAAAAGCTGCCATATTTTTGTCTTTACGACCGATTACGAAAGTTGAACGCTCGAGTTTAAACTTTTTAGTCAACTTTTCAGAGACTGTTAATTTCGAAAAGTTTCAGTCCTCGAACCATCTCAAAAAAATAAGTGAGATATTTTGTGTGGTTTGGGAATATTTTGAGATAAATAAACAAATCTTATTCTTCATCCTTTTGTGTTTTGACGAATGTTTTGTATTTAAGAAAAGGAAAGCTATCGTTTCTCAAATATTTTTACTTGTTCAAAACTTTATGCAGTACTCAATCCGTTCAAAACTTCGCCCAAGAACCAACAAAACAAAAAGCTTTACAGTAAAGTCAAGATTGATGTTTGGTCATCTTCCACCTGATAATTCAATGGCTTCTTGGTTATGAATAGAATCTTCACCCCAATCAAATCTCCTCTGCAACCGCTCGAACTCATGACGTCTGGTGACTTCCACGTTTTGCCACTCTTCCCATCTCTCCGCAAGCCCTTCTCCTTCTAACATCCGTACCACTTCAGACATCATTGGTCTGTCTTCCGGCGAACCTTGTGTACAAAGCAAAGCCACTTGTATCATCATCTCAACTTCTTCTTTTATATACTCCCCATCCAAATTCTTATCTACAATTGCTCCCAGTCTCTTCTCTCTTTCCAATTTCTTCACCTGTCCACAACAAAATGACCCAAAAGATTATGGTATATTAAGCTTGAAGAAGCTCTTTATAGTATAGGCTTCATCTATTATTCAGTTATACATACATGGTCAAGCAGCAAGACATCATCTTCTTCCTCCAAACGCGAAAAGTCTATCGCTCGTTGTCCTGTTACAAGCTCAAGAAGCATGATTCCATACCCAAAAACATCAGTTCTTTCTGATGATTTCCCTGTGGATAGATATTCTGGTGCAATGTGACCCATTGTTCCTCGAACTTGAGTTGTGACATTAGTCCTTCTAACATCAACTAACTTGGCTAAACCGAAATCACCAACCACTGCTTCAAAATCTTCATCTAGTAACACGTTTGCTGCTTTCACATCACGATGTATGATCTTCGGATTACAATGCTCGTGAAGATACTCAAAACCACGCGCTGCTCCTAAGGCAATCCGTTTCCTTGTCACCCAATCCAGAACCGGGTCGCCTGCTTTAATCTCTCTGAGACGATGTGCAAGACTTAGATTCTGCATGAAGGGATAAACCAGAAGGCGTTCTGTTTGAGTGGTGCAGAAACCAATAAGACGCAGTAAATTCCTATGAACAGCTACACTTATCATCTCGACTTCCCTCTGGAAAGCAGCATCTCCACCAGGACTTTCGAAATCTGTCAATCTCTTCACAGCAACTTTGGTGTTATCTGGAAGTACTCCTTTGTAAACTTTCCCAAAGCCTCCTTGACCGAGTACATTCTTTTCACTGAAGTTATCTGTAGCTATTTGAAGCTCTCTCCATGCAAATCTTTTCAACTGCCCAAAGGCAATTCTCCTGTCCACTTCACCTGAAAATTAGATAAAGCCATAAAGGTGTAAAATCTTTAGCCACTTTCTTTCACAAATGTGCATTTCAATTCATCATATAACATACAAGAAAATCAAATATGCAAAAAAATAGAAAATTTCCTTTGGGTATAAAACAGACCTGCAACGTCCACAAACACATCCTGTTTATATCCTTTATGTCTATCCTTGCAGAAGAAATACAATAAGATTCCAAAGAGAATAACTGTAACTCCGGCCACAACTCCGGCAATAATCCCAGTTTTTGACTTGCTTGAATCACCTATCACCACAAATTAAATGGCATCAGCAGAACTAAAACGCTCTTTATAATTATGAATCAGTTGTAAGTCAATAAAATACCGTAAGAGCACTGGCCAAGTAATGTAGTTACCTGAATGAGCGACCACAGATACACATGGGTGAGGTTGAGTACCACCACAATTCAAGTTGTTGGCCGTGTAACTATAGTTGATGAAAACCATATCAGATTACTGCTAAAGAGATGAAAATTGCAGATTTAACCTAAAGTAGTCCTACGTACTTGTATTTTGGGATCTCAAATAGACTTTGAGGAATCTGGCCACTGAGACTATTGGAATCAAGCAGCCTGTAAACGTTTTTTCAAACAATGGAATTAAGACAAAAATGCTTCCAAAAGAATGCCAAGCATATATGCACAGAACTAGAACTTACAGATTTATCAGGTTTGGAAGGTCTGCGAGTGACTCCGGGATAGTCCCATTAAGTTTGTTCCTACTCAAGGTCCTGTTGGGCAATACACGGGGAACAAAAAGACATGATTTTTTTTCTATGTCGTAAATGTTTGAAAACAAGTGCAGGATTTAGCAGCACCGGGAGGCAAAGAAACTTACAAGAACTGAAGTTTCTTGAGATTACCAAGAGCAGATGGTATAAGACCACTTAGTTGATTGTCCTCCAAATCCAAACTGGTCAAGCTAGTCAGATTTCCAAAGTCTTCAGGTATTCCACCCGTAATTCCATTCCCCCTCAACGTACTACAAATAGAAAGAATAACAACAAAATGCTCAGAACAAAAAATGTTCTAGGAATTCAGACAAAAAGAGAGGTTAAGTCTAGGGTACTTACAGAGTCTTAAGATTTTGTAGGATTCCTAATCTTGAAGATAAGGTTCCCGAGAAGTTCATGTCTGACAAAGTACTGTGTGAACAAATGCCATAAATATGATAAATTCACTATACTAAACCAACAACACCTAAACGAAAACTCGCTTGAAGACAACAGTTACTAGTTTAGACTTACAGAGAAGTGACAAAGTTTTTGTCATCACAAATAACTTGGGACCAAGTGCAAGGATTAACTTGATTCTGATTCCAGTCACTTAGCTGATTGGGCAATGCACCTAACGAGAACCTCAACGCAAATAGCGCATCCCCTGAAATGGAAAAGTAACAAGTCAAGAGAATTAATGTTTAGGGGAAAGATGTTAATCTCCATCTGAAAAAGGTCAGAAATTACCCAAAATAAAAACTAAGAAAGGAAAGTAAAGAGCCGTCGTTAAGTAAGAAAAGGCATCACCTTGAGCATCTGGTGACACAAATGACCATAAACAGGCAAAAACCAACACAGTCAAAGCCATAGCCATCTTCTGCAAGCTGAACATCTCATGTCATCAATTGAGCTTGTTCCATCTACAACACATGTTTTAATAAACATTAGAACAAAATATTTTTCTTGTTTTTAGTGGATCTGACACATAACAGAGAAAGATTAATGGAGAAAATTGTTCGGCAAGTCAAAGCCTTTGTAAATTTCTACCGAATTAGCTGAAAAAGTAGCTGAAAATAAAGAGTCTTCGGTACACAAAAATTAGGTCTAAGGATAAATCCCAGTATTGAAAAGAAGAGACTTTGCATAGAAAACGAGTCAACCGGATACTAAAACACGAACCTGCTGAATTCCCCAAAAAGATTAATACCCAGTTTCTTCTCAAACTTCATACGGAAATTCCAAATCTCAAAACTTGAAGAGGAAGAAGCACCAGAGAGCCAGGGAGAACCTCGTGCCGGAGCGGAGACAGATTCTCGGTGCTCAAAAGATAAAGTTCAGGGAGTAGAACCAAAGAGAACAAAATTGGAAAAAGGTGGAAGAGAAAGTATAAAGCTTGTCGCTTCGATTTAATTCAGTAGACTTTGTGATAGGCAAATCGCAATTATCAGTCTAGCTTAATGGCCAGTCCTTGAAGAAAAGTCCGATTGCTGTTCAAAGAATTGCCTTTTGCTTTCTCTGCGTGCAACTTGTAATTAAAAAGTAATAATTTGTCAACTTTGATGATGTTTAGAGTGTGATTATATATAAATACTCGTATTTAATAACGACACTTCATGTTCAATAGACAGAGCTACTTTGTCTTTGTACTGAATATATACATAGTTACATACATGAGATGAGTTGATAATTGTATTGGTTAGGCGTGTGCTTATATGACACAGACGTACATTAAGTATCATGTATGGACCAGCTTGGCACCAAATCGTTCCAACAGCGACCAAAACCAGAAAAAGAAATAGATGAAGATAAGCAATAAGGTGCATTTGTAAACCTCGGATCCATGTTATTCTCGCTAGCAAGGTTGACATCAATCATGTAGCTAGGTACATAACATTCGTACATCAATTATGTATGTCAGTGGATTGTGAAATCTATTTAACACAACAGACGATACCACCGACCGAATACAAGGAAACTAGACGTATAATGAACAGTTACAACCTCTTAAGTCCTAACTCTCAATCTCAATAGACTCGACATATGTCATAATTATAAACGCATATTAACATTATCCAACTATATAATAATAACGCCGTATCCAACTATTCACACATCTCAACCAAGAAGAAAAAAACGAGACTTATGGAGAGAAAACATCACTTCGTGTTAGTTCACAACGCATTTCACGGAGCCTGGATCTGGTACAAGCTCAAGCCCCTCCTTGAGTCCGCTGGCCACCGTGTCACTGCCATCGACCTCGCCGCCTCCGGGATCGACCCACGACCAATCCAAGCCGTTGGATCCTTCGACGAATACTCCCAACCGTTGATCGACACCCTTAAATCTCTCCCAGAGAATGAGAAAGTGATTCTTGTTGGATCCAGCTTGGGGGGCATCAATATCGCTCTCGCCGCCGACATATTTCCGGCTAAAATTAAAGTTCTTGTATTCGTCAACGCTTTCTTGACAGACACAACCCACGTGCCCTCTTACGTTCTTGATAAGGTTCACTATATTAAATTAGTTTTTCTTTTATAACTCGACCTACTAATCTAATAATATGCAAATAAACATATTTGATGAAAAAAGTATATGGAGATCCCTGGAGGTTTGGGAGATTGTGAATCATCATCTCATGAAACAAGAGATGGAACAATGAGTTTATTGAAGATGGGACCAAACTTCATGAAGACTCGTCTTTACCAAAATTGTCCTGTCGAGGTTATTACTCCCACTAATCTCAAAACTTGAATTATCGCAATGAGATAATTAATAATTATTTTATGTGAAGGATTACGAGCTGGCAACGATGTTGCATAGACAAGGTTCATTTTTCAAAGAGGATTTATCAAAGAAAGATAAGTTTACTGAAGAAGGTTATGGTTCTGTGCAACGAGTTTACGTTATGGGTACTGAAGACAAAGCTATTCCATGCGTTTTCATCCGTTGGATGATTGATAATTTCAACGTCTCAAAAGTCTATGAGATCGACGGTGGTGATCACATGCTTATGCTCTCCAAACCCCAACAACTCTTTGACTCTCTCTCCGCTATTGCCGCTGATTGTTAGTCATAAACCAAAGTCCGGCCCGTTAGTATGGGCTTTATTTAAATAATTAAGCCTTTTATGTAATAAAATTAAGCTTAAGACTTGAATTTCATAATTTATAAACATAAATCGGCATAAAAATCAGAGTCAAGATTAGAGATAAATTTTTGTTTCATTAACATTAAGTCATAGTTATGTTATTTATAAGCTATAAAACAAAAGAAAGAAGTAAAGTTAATGTGAATAATTGTACGAAGCTTGCCTTACTCAGATATTGGTCTACAGAAGATTCACGAGAAGAGAGTCGCAACAGTAACGTGTAGGACAGTGTGAAGCAGGTGAGACAAAATTGATTAATCAATTTTGACAGTGTATTGTTCCATTCAAATCAAATCTAAATTCATTCTTTTTTCCAAAATTTATATAAAGTACGTGAAAGTAATTACAATTTAAGCCTAAATGGGTTTTGTCAGTAAAATAAGAAAAGCTGAAAAAGCTGATGAAATAAATTGTGAACATGCAAACGTTAAGGAATCAGAAAAATGAATGAAAAAGTGTTGAAAGAAATGAATGACGCAAGTAAATAGTTACACAAACATAGCTCTCTCAAAAATTCAAAATAATCATACAACTTTTGATTATTTACAAATTGAGCCGTACATTTACAAAGAATCCAAAGAACACCTCTGTTCCCAAAAATTACCAATTTAGAAACTTTAAATAACTAAAAACAGAGACCAAAGAAGGAAAGATGATTTAAGGGTTGTAAAAGTGACCATTGCAATGGCATTTCCAGCCCATGGGTTTGTAATTAGAGTACTGATCAAGGACGGTGTTTAGAGATGAAGGAGGTCTAACGAATACACCGGAAAACGGGTCAACTCGAGTGAATCGGGAGCGACTCGGGAGAGTTGGTACTTGAATGGCCATGCAAGGATGGCAACTATTGCATCTGTTGTGGCAGCTTGGTGGTGTAGAACCTAATCTTGCTTTATCTTCAATCAAAGCCACCTAGAAATATCAAAAGCAAATAACTTTAAATCAATCATACGACAAAAAAAAGAGAATTGAGTTGAGAGAAATAAGTATGATTACTTCTTGAGGAGAATTTGGTGGCTGGACAGGTTGAAGAAAGGATGAGACTTGTGGTGGAGTAAAGAAACCAAGAAGGAGAAGAAGAACTAAAAGGGTAGATTTGTAAATAGAAAACATTATGAAATGAATTCAAGAATTACCATACAGGACTTTGAAAGCAAAAGAGAGAGAGAGACGAAGCTTTTGGTTAAGAAGTAAAATGAGTTGAGTTTAAGGAGAAGAGAGATAAGAGGGGAAGAGAAGAAGGGTAGAATGGTAAATTAAAGAAAGAGAAGAGTGAAAGGAACAAGACAGAGTGGGAGAGACAGAATAGGAGGATACATTTCAGAGAAGGGGACTCGGGAAGTAGCCTTCTTTCTATGTGTCACTTCAATCTTTCTTCTCTTCTCTTTTTTCTTTTTGTTTTATTCTTTCTTTTTTTTTTTTTAATTATTTTTATTTACACTCTTCTAGTTTTGACCAAATGAGCTTTGATAGCTTTTCTCAATAATCTAATTATTTATTGAGTGGAAGATTCAACGGTTAAAGAAAAAGATTTCACTGGTAAGTATCTATTTACTGACACCTGAAATTTGGGGTTTCTTTTATCATATCACAAAATAGTAAACCAATAAGGAAATTGAGGTTTTCTTCTTTTCAGTAAGTGAATAGAGAAATTGAGTTTCTTTTATCATCAGATAATAGTAACCTAATAGGGAAATTACTGAGTTGTAATAGTACTATAAAACCACTACTTTGACTGAGTTTTTATTTTTAGAATTATTTAAATATATATTCCAAAAGCAATAAATGCAAAAGAAGAAGAAGGTTGCTATATTTTATCAATTTGACTGCATTCATTAAATAATTTCAACAATCTTATGTTATTAAATGTGACCATCTGTGACCTTTCATATTATTATTATAATCTATGTCATTTTCTGCTGTTTTCCAACAATTTGAGCAGTATCATTTTCTCCTTCGTTATTACATTAGTTGTACTCTACATTTATTATACATATATTTAGTACTATTTTTTATGTCACATTTTTAGATAATTAGTTCTTCTAAAAGTAATTATATCTCCCCACAAAGTACTAATAAGTAAACCACCCAAATGATTACTTTTTACATTTAAGCAAAGTTTCAATCGACATAATAATTAAAAAAAAAAGTAGACTTTACCATGGTGCATTGATGACCTTTACGTACGTTCATACCAAAGGAGAATGTCTGTTACAATTTATTACCACCGACTTTTGTATTGCCTCTTGAAAAATAAAAGTGTCCAACTTGATACTATTATTTGAAATAAAAGAATGAAATTTAAATAGTGAGAAATGAAAAAATTAACAAAATCGTAGTGTAATTTAAATAGTTGAATCGCGTGACGCGTTCTGTAACTATCATTTTCCACGTTACCTGATTTGTCGCATTTCAATTTTTCAATAAATAAAGAAATAAAATGAAGTCAGAAGCAAATAATAAAAATTCTGCAAACAAGAGAAAACGTTCACAGTAAGACAACGAGATCGCGGGAAAAAAAACTGAAATTATTATTACATGATCCAATTATGTGAGTCAAGGGCTTTTGTCTCCTCTGATAAGTGGGCCCACACTATTCTACACTCGAAGACTGTTTGGTCACAAGCTTAAGCATATTCACGTCTGCGCGAAGGATACAATGAAAATCTCTCCACCTATTCCCATCTTAACACACCGGTTTAATCCGGTATACAACCTTAATTAAATTCCCGGTTCTGCTATTTTAAGGTTGAGCAGCTCGGTATGCTTCTTCGTCGGAAATAACCGCCGGTATGTTCCATGTTCCCAGCGAATGCCCAGAAATTTTCCCACCTAAACGTTTTCATGAAGTCAACAGACATAGAGAACAGAGAATTTGGTCGATGTTGTAATTTTGGTACCTTCTTTAGTAGCTTCTTCGCATCTTCTTTGGTAATCTGAAGACAAATGTGGATCCAGAGACTTCATAATCTGCTCATACTTATCTTCAGCTTCTGATATCCGCTTTGCCTGAAAAAAACAATGAGATCTAAGATATGTTCAAAGAAACGTTGATTGCTTGTTGTATTAACGTTTCATTACCAGTTCAGTGGGGGCATTAGATGAGCCGAATATTCCCACAAACATTCGTAATACATTGAAACTGTTCTCGAGCACATCGTCCTACAAGATAATCATATTGATCTGATCAGTAGAGATCGTGATGACAGAGGAGTACTTTGAAAGCAGCTAACCTCGTAATCGAACCTGCAAATGTAAAATTCAAACAAGTCAGATTCTGAAAGATTCAAACTCTGTGTTTGTGGTAGATGGACATGTTTTATGAGAACGTACAGATCATCCGCTACTTCAACTAGGAACTCTGAAACTGACAAGAAGTCCATATGCAACTCATTCACCTTCTCCACAGTTCCAGAGGAAAAAAAATGAGAAAAGAAATGTATCAAACACAGTTCTGATCTATATGCATCAGATACTAGAAGTAAAATTCTTGTATTGAATATGACTTTGATTCAAGTAATAACAAAGCACATGAAATGTACTACCTCTACTCCTCTCAACTTGTATAGTAGAAGATTCAACACCCGGTAATCAAAAGACTTCAAATGAATTGCTCTCATCACATCTTCGAGACATATCTATAAAGATATAGATAGAACAGCAAGCAAATGTATAGCAAAAAGTAAAAAACAAACAGTGAGTTGTTTGAGAACATGTAAGATGAACCACTTACCTTGTTTCTGTTTAAAAGAGCATGACAAAGCTTTCTTTCTAACGCCCAATACTCTTTGCCCGACCTAAATTCTTGCTGTATTCTAACCCAAGATATAGTTGATATCTATAGTTATAACTCTTTGTTACACTGCTGATAAAACAGTAAGAAAACGAAAGTTACAGCAAAGAAATACCTTTGTGTCAATAGGCCCTCACGTTCAAGCACATCTCCAAGTGGCTTCAATGGATCAGTTCCAAACAAAAGTCGTGATTCAGCATTCCATTTATGACTTGAATTCTGCATCACAAACAGTTAGGTTGTGCACTGATTTGGGGATTCCCGTATTCCTAAATATTACAGATGCCATCTTACAATGATTTGGGATCCACAAGCTGATTCACTGACTATCTTCTCATTAAGAGCATCCATCTACAGAAACAAAAGACCAATATTTCTTAGATTCGAATTACATCGTCATTGTTGCAGTGCACGTGAACTTAACACAGAAACTCTTATAGACATAAGAGGGGGAAAAAGCAGAGATACACAATCATTACCTGATATATGTAACTCTCGGTGAATGAAAGCACGGGTAAATATTGGAATATTGAATGCGGGTCGTTAATTTCCAACTGATGGAACATGAAATACGACCTGGACTGCACAGGACATGGACCATTTCTAAGACAACAAATTCAGAAAATCATGATAGAGAACACTTGCATAACTCAGAAGACAAGATTATTCTTCCCATATCTTCCTACTACATGTGACCATACCATCTGATCCCGTTATCAATGATTAACTAACTAAACCAGTCAAGATAGAAAATAGCAATGCGTTGTAATAGGAAAAACTTACGAAATCCTCAAGTGTAGAGTTTGCTCTTTTCATTGCATCTAGCCCGACCATTGCCACATGTTCTTGGTGTTTCTTCAGCGTGTAAGGATCAACATTGTCTATGACAGTCCTCTTCACATAACTCTTTTGGGACTCTGCTGCATCGAAATTGAATGCAATTATACATTAAGAATACTCACAATATCAGCAGCAAATGGAAGTTGCAGGGGAACTACATGTATGTGGGACATCAATATCGCACTAGAATTACTTTAAAGGTCACTCAGCGTCTCAGCCAAAAGCATTTTCGACCAAAGCAATCCAAGTGATGTGAAACTTTAACTACAAAGGGATTCTATGCAGTAGACTAGAACCTGAACTTGTGTTTACTGGTTTAGTTTCATCGTCTCGCTCAAGTGACTTCGATATCTCTTCCAGGGAAGGTCCTGAGAACTATGTAGTGAAACACAACTCTTTGAAAGAGGGAGAGTCTAGATTTCAAGGAAAATAGTAACACAATATTTTGGCTTTACTTACTTTCGGAAGGAACTCAGAGACTAGGCCGAGTTTCGAATCTATATCGAGTTCACCACATGGTTGTACCTTAAAGAAAGATCGAAATTTAGATTTTTTTTTGTTTTCCGGGGAAATATCAGAGCTTGAAAATGGGAAAAATCGAAAAACCTAAACTTTATTGTTACCAGGAAAAGGACGAGATTGGAAAGGAAGCGAGAAGAAGCTGAATCAGAAGTTGAAGAAGAAGAAGAAAGTAAACCGTGAGAAGTAATGGCTGATAAAACACTGTGAAACTTCTCCAATCGCCTAAGCTCTTCCATCTTTTCGCTTGCGAAAAATAAGACTACTTCAGTAAACGATTCGGACTTTATATTACTCGTCTCGTGAAAATCGTTATTTTGCAACATAGATTTTGTTCTACTAGTTTGGATGTTTAACCACTGGTTTTTTGACAAAAAAAAAAAAAAAAACCACTGGTTTCA
>WJSH01006044.1:74133-101779 GCA_009757365.2 Lepidium campestre
ACAGAGAACCATTAGGCACTGTCTTTAGGTCTCTAATTACTTAGGCCTGTACTTGGACCTTACAGGCCCAATATTAAACACTCTACCTGAGTCAGACGTGTTGTCAACTAGTCATTAATTTCTTTTCGATCAGCACCAAAAAACATGCGCCTGACACATAGAAAGACACTTCGAAATAAACGAATAAGAATTTGACACGTAGACAATTAACAAGTAAGTACACAGAAGTTGACCGCACCTGATCACTGCGTGTAAAGTTCTTTAATTTACCATTGTTCACCATTGTTGAAAGAAACCAGAGATTTTCGGTAAAGATGGCGAGTAGAGGAGGATATGGAGACCCATCGCAGAAGATTGATTACGTCTTCAAGCTAGTCTTGATCGGAGACTCTGGGGTTGGGAAATCTCAGATACTGTCCCGGTATGCGAGAAACGAATTCAGCTTGGATTCTAAAGCTACCATCGGCGTCGAGTTCCAAACTCGAACACTCGTAATGGAGCATAAGACTGTCAAAGCTCAGATCTGGGACACTGCAGGCCAAGAACGGTAACTCTCCAGAACTTGCTAATATTGCTTTTTTGCTTTCCATTTGCAACATTTGGATCCGCTGCTTGTTCGAACTAGAGATCTCATAGATTCGTAGCTTCGAGGCTACGGATTTCAAATTCTCTATCTTTATTCATACCCCATCTTTGTGGCGTATTTTTCGGATTGCTTTCCTTCTGAGATTTGAAGTAAAACGATGTCGTACAGGTACAGAGCGGTGACAAGTGCGTATTATAGAGGAGCGGTTGGGGCGATGCTGGTTTACGACGTGACTCGACGTCAAACATTCGATCATATCCCACGGTGGCTAGAAGAACTGAGAAATCACGCAGACAAGAACATTGTGATTATACTCGTTGGGAACAAATCTGATCTTGAAGATCAACGAGCAATCTCGACGGAAGATGCTAAAGAATTTGCAGAGAAAGAAGGTCTTTTCTTCTTGGAGACATCAGCTCTTAATGCAGTCAACGTGGAGACCGCTTTCTCAACTGTTTTGACTCAGATTTTCAACATCGTGAACAAGAAAACCCTTGATGCCGGTGAAGGACAAGGTAACGGAGATCCTGCATCGCTCGCTGGTAAGAAGATCGATATTGTTCCTGGTCCTGGTCAGGTGATTCCAACGAAGAATAGGTTGTGTTGTAACACTTAGAACCAATTTTGTTCTTGAAGCTTTTACTTTGTATCCACATTTCACACATTATTACCTAATCAATGACATTTTTTTGTGTTGGGGCTTTTGTTAAGAGAGTATTCTCGAATTTGAGTTTCGGATTCTTTTAGATTTCGATTTTCTGGTTATCTTAATACAGTTACTGCTCATAACTAACCTAGGATTTCGTTTATGAGATATATAAATACATTACACGAGGTAGATAATGATTTTCAAAAACAAGTTAATAAACCAATAATTATTATCAAAAAACGGATTTATAGATTAGATAGAAGTTAAAAAACTAGTATAATGTTCAAACTTTAATATAACAGAAGTCCCGAAAAGTAACACAAAGGAGAAACCAAAAATAGCGACGTTCAAAATGGCATTTTCATGTCTTTGGAGCAACTTAAATACGACCAGAAACAAACTAGAGAGAACGAAATCTCTTAATCTCGGGGAGTTTAAGCAGCAACGGGCTTAGCAGCAGCAGAAGAGAGCCTAGACCTCTTCTTGGCCAAACTTTCACTACGGCGATCACGCTGCTCCTTAAGTCTGGAGGCGAGAAGCTTTTGGTATTCAGCAGCATCAGAGTTGGCCTTGGCGATTCTCTTCTTCTTGTCAGCAATTCTAGCCCTCTTCCTCTGGAGAGTCAATGGAGTTACAAGCCTCTGGATCTTAGGTGCCTTGCTAACCTTCTTGCCTGCAGAAGGAAGAAACAGATTTCAGTGAATCTAAATCATATTACCAGTTTTTAATAATGAACTTACAAGTGAATCTTTTTTTTTCATACCCTTCTTGTTTGTGAAGGTACGGCGGTAAGTGTTAACGTACTTCCTAACATCATCCTCCTTTCCAAGGTTAAACAACTTGCGGATCTTTGATGCCCTCTTGGGACCTCTCATTCTTGGCTTCTCAGTGTCGGTAAGTCCGGGAAGATCGTTTTCACCCTTCTTCACAATGACCAAGTTAAGGACGGAGAGATCAGGGCTCACAATGCAACCACGGACAGACTTCCGTCTCCTCTCTCCAGTCCTCCTTCCGTGTCCTCTGAAGCAAGGAGTACCTACTCACACAAATTATGGAACTGATGCAGCTGTACAAGTTGATAGGTTAGGTGGAGTCAAGTACCTCGGTGAAGCAAAAGACGGACACGACCAGGAGTCAGAACTCCCTGTTTCATTGGGAATCCTTGCTTGTCACAACCTCCCATAATCTTGAAGACGTACCCTTTGAACTCCTGCAAATAGATCAAAGCAAACACTTTCATTAACAATATTCAGAACAGAGAAACACTGAAAACGAGTGGGAGAATTAGTACCTCGCCGAGAGCATCTCCGAGAACTTCCTGAGAGAGTCTCTTGTCGAAAAAAGCACGACTGCATCAAACAAACGGAAATGAAAATCAACAACTTTACCCAAAAGAATCATATTCATGACTACAATCATTAATTTTGGTTTCATAGATTCAGAATAGACTTGTGAATATCAGAACATCGAAGTAAGAGATCAGCGATTTCAATATTGCGAACTAGTGTTGCGACGGAAATAAATAGATTCTGGCTGGCTAAAACAATAACTATCCTACGATTCCGAATTCCCATCCAAAGAAATTGACGGAATTTACAGCAGCTCCTTGTACACTCAGATTGCAAATGTAAATAGAAGAAGAGTAAACCCTCACTGTATCACGAATCACAAATCTATAAGAACATGAAGAAAATGCCATAGAGATCAAATATCTTACAGCTTTTGGTCGTCATCGATCTCGAGCTTCTTCTGGCAACCAGTGGTCGGATTTGCGATGTTGAACTGCAACACGAACAAAATTGAATGAACAAACAAAATAACACAGACATGCCAGCAGAGAATCGATGATAATATTTAAGAAGAAATAGATTGAGCAACCTTCATCGTCACCAATAGACACTGCCACTACAACAGCCTGCGAGATGGAAGATATATAAAGCTCTGGCCGCGGCTACTCTAGGGTTTTACGAGAAAGAAGAAATGGATAACTTATAGGAGAACCAATAAACAGATAGGTCTGATTCAAATGGGCCCAGATGTTATGGGCTATTAATTAAATTTTAAATTATCATGAAAGCCTTGTTGGCCCAATTATAAGCATGCCACTTCTGAGTCCCGACGAGACGATGGGCTACAAATAGTTGATGATATAACATTAAATACTTTGACTCAAATCTTAATTATTTGATGTGTAAGTAAGGAAACATATCAAAGTTCTTTACAAATTAATAAAATTTACAAAAATAAGATTTTGACTATTTAATTTCAAGAAGATTCATCATTTATTTGTTTAAAATTTATCACTTCTTTTTCCAACAATTTAGATCGACAAAGTCCGATCTATAGCCAAATCTCACTCTCTAAAATCCCTTTTTTTCTTCCACTTGTCCCGAAGAGGAATCAAACCCCAGTGCTTTAAGGATTTGTAAAGTGAAAAACATCACTACCCCACCTGTATTCAGCATATCATATCATTATTATCATAATAAATTATTTACAATTTCTTTTGGTTTTAGAAATTACTTACAATTTAATAGGAAAATATTCTTATGGAAAATTTAGTAGGAACGGATTGTCAAATTTGAATAAGTTTGTTTATATTTTTTTTTTGGCGCGGAATAAGATTTTTTTGTCAACCAGAATAAATTTGTTTATAAATATTTTTTGGCGCGAAATAAATTTGTTACATATTTTTTCAACTAAGTGATTTTCATTCAAAAAAAGTAAAGATAGGTCACTAAGAATAATTCGTAAGGTTAACAATCACGAACACTATGAGTTAAATAATTCATCTTCTTATTGAGAATTTTAGAGATTGCTGAAAAGAAAAATTAGAAAAAAAAGTTTGTTTACTCTGTCAAACTCCTTTAGGTATTGCAAGAATACTGATCAATCTTCTAGGTAAAACATCATCTTCTGAAACTCTACATAATATGTGGCTCATACGACCTCTAAACAAACCGCATCATTCAATTATAAAAACCTTCAAATCAAGCAACAAATTAAATATTATTCCTAAAATCTTAATTATCTCATGTGTAAGTAAGAAAACATATCAAAGTTCTTTACAAATTAATAAAATTTACAAAAATAAGATTTTGACTATATCTTTTCAAGAAGATTCATCATTTATTGTTTAAAATTTATCACATTTTATGCATCATATCATTATTATCATAATAAATTATTTAAGATATTTTTTTGCTTTAGAAATATTTTACAATTTAATAGGAAACAAAGTTTGTGGAAAATTTAGTAGGAACGGATCGTCGAATTTGAATAAGTTTGTTTATATTTAGTTTTTTGGCGCGGAATAAAATTTTTTTTATATCAACCAGAATGAGTTTATTTATAGATATTTTTTGGCGCGAAATAAGTTCGTTACATATATTTTTTCAACTAAGTGATTTTCTTTCAAAAAAGTAAAGATAAGTAACTAAAAATAATTCGTGAGATAAACAATCACGAACACTATGAGTTAAACAATCCATCTTCCTATCGAGAATTTTAAAGATATGCTGAAGAGACAAACTGAAAAAAAGTTTGCTTAATTTGTTAAACTCCTTCAAGTATTGCGAGAACATCAGAATCTCTGGACACTGGCTCATACGAGCTCTAAGTAATCCGCAACATTCAATTATTAAAACCTGTAAACAAGCAACAAATTAAATGTCATTAATAATATAAAGAAAAAGATAGAAAAAGAATCAGGTTATAAAAAGAATTCGAAAGAGCACAAGAAAAGAAAAAGAAAATATATAAATATGGGTATCTATCTCTGCCTCTTTCAATCTTTTCAACTTCTGTTTATTTCTCTTTCGCTTTCACTATTAAAGAGAACACAAAAACAATTAAAATAAGAGAAGGGAAAAAAACTGGCATCATCCCATGATGAGGAGCTCTTTTCCTCCTTCTGACGGTGGAAGATCGGCGACTGATCGTCATCAGACGTCATTTCCTTCTACTTCCATGAACCGTTTTAACTTTCGTTCTGCACAGTCTTCTCCGCCACTCAATCATCGGCTTACTCGAAACCAGCCTCAATATCAGTACCCTAACTCCAATTTGCCGCCAAATTATAGGCGTGATCAGCCTCCGGCGACGGGAATGTCTTCTTCAGGTATGCGTATTAGGCCGAATTTCATCGTTCAGCTTGTTCATCCGAGAATTACCGCCGCTAACGGCGACAACAATCTGCCCTTTTCGGTTAGAAAGCAAGAGATCAGAAGTCTTGCTTCACTATGCGAAATTCCGGAGGAATCTGTTCATGTGCCTCAAGTCGGCTATATCGCCGGAAGTTTCAGTTTTCGTCAGTGGGTCGACGCGCGCTCTGCTGTTGTGGCTCTCTGGGATTATCGCCTTCAAGGGAAACATGATTTCGTTCCTGAGTTAATTTCTTATGTTACCGTCCCGTCCGACATGGACGAGCTTAGAGACAGGCTTTGTGGTCTTTTCTTGGCTCACCTTCTTTCGCTAATGGAAGACGGGGAGAGCGTCAAGAAGGTGAAAGTTGCGATTGATGAAAAAACTCGTCAAGTGGAGTCCTTTTCGTCCAAAAGGGGTCTCAAATTTGAGGTTTTTGAGAAAAAGAAGGCTCTTGAGGCGGAGAGAGATTTGGTTGTGAAGCGGCTTGAAGAATTCAAGAATGCCATGAAGAGCATTATGCGATTTCTCAAAAGAAAAGACGCGTCTGATGCGGAAGATGAAGAAGACGTGTCCGTGTTTAGTTTGGAAGGGACCTACGATTGGCGACGGATTCATAATCTGATTCGTAGGGAGTGTCGAAGGCTAGAGGATGGACTGCCTATCTATGCCTACCGGCGGAATTTATTAAAGAGAATTCATGGAGAACAGGTATCTCCAAAAATCGTTCTCTTTTTTGTGTTCTATAATAAACGAACCTGTGTTTTGACATTTTTAAGTGTGTAATAATTCAGTTTATTGTACTCAACAGATCATGGTATTGATTGGAGAAACTGGTTCAGGGAAGAGCACGCAGTTAGTTCAGTTCCTTGCTGATTCCGGAGTTGCTGGTAGTGAGTCGATTGTTTGTACACAACCACGGAAAATTGCTGCCATGACATTGGCTGATCGGGTCAGAGAAGAAAGCAGGGGTTGTTATGAGGAAAACTCTGTCCGTTGTATTCCAACCTTTTCTTCCACCGAGCAGATTAGTTCCAAAGTTGTATACATGACGGACAATTGCCTGCTTCAACATTACATGAAAGATCGGAGTTTGTCTGGCATTTCATGCGTCATTGTTGACGAAGCCCATGAAAGAAGCTTAAACACGGACCTTCTTCTGGCATTGCTCAAAGAGTTGCTATGCAAAAGGGTTGACCTAAGGCTTGTCATCATGTCTGCGACGGCCGATGCCTACCAACTTTCAGACTATTTCTTCGGTTGTGGAATTCTTCGTGTGAATGGGAGGAACTTTCCGGTGGAGATTGTATATTCCCCTAGTCAAACAGAAGAGACTTCTGCTGTTGGCGGCATTGCTCCTTATGTTGATGATGTTGTTAAGATGGCAGTGGAAATACATAAAACAGAGAAAGAAGGAACCATCCTTGCATTCTTGACTTCCCAAGCAGAGGTAGAGTGGGCATGTGAAAGGTTTATAATTCTGTCTGCAGTAGCTTTGCCGTTGCATGGAAAGCTTTCCTTCGAAGAACAATATAGGGTATTCCAGAACCATCCTGGGAGACGAAAAGTGATATTTGCCACAAATATTGCAGAGACGTCACTAACTATTCCTGGTGTCAAGTATGTAATTGACTCCGGAATGGCGAAAGAGAGTAAATTTGAACCTAAAACCGGTATGAGCATCCTCAAGGTCTGCTGGGTTAGTCAGAGTTCTGCTCGGCAACGTGCTGGTCGTGCTGGAAGGACAGAACCCGGAAGATGTTTCAGACTGTACTCAGAAAACGATTTTGATTCAATGAATCTTAATCAGGAACCTGAAATTCGGAGGGTCCATCTTGGTGTGGCACTTTTGAGGATTCTTTCTTTGGGTCTTGACAACATAGCGGATTTTGACTTTGTTGATGCGCCTGCCCCAGAAGCCATTGCAATGGCTATCGAAAATCTTGTCCAGTTGGGTGCAGTTGTTGAGAAGAATGGTGTTCTTGAATTAACACAGGATGGGCATCGTTTAGTTAAGCTGGGTCTGCAGCCAAGGCTTGGAAAGTTAATTTTAGGCTGCTTCAGACATAAAATGGGAAAAGAGGGGATTGTTCTTGCTGCTGTCATGGCTAATGCTAACAGTATATTTTGCAGAGTTGGCAGCCTCAATGATAAGATGAAAGCTGATTGCCAAAAGGTATGATTCTGAACTTCCGGTTCAAACTTGTTGTACTAATATATTTCTTCCATAGAGTGATTACTCTTTTCTGTTATGTAACATTTGACTTACCTGTCTACGCCCAGTTGAGTTCAGATATTCTCTTTAGGTTTGAACTTTGAGTTTTAGTTCTTCTTAGAACCTGTTAGAAGATATTCTGAAGTATTTTATTCTGTCATCTTCAAGGTGCAATTCTGCAATCAAAATGGAGACCTATTCACTCTCCTTTCGGTGTACAAAGAATGGGCATCTCTGCCGCGAGAGAAACGAAATAAATGGTGCTGGGAAAATAGCCTGAATGCTAAATCAATGAGGAGATGTGAAGACACAGTTAAAGAATTGGAGATATGCATTGAGAGAGAACTTACCTTTGTCATTCCTAGTTACTGGGTTTGGGATCCAAGTAAGGGTACAAAACAGGACGAGATATTGAAAATGGTTATACTTGCATCTCTTGCAGAAAACGTGGCCATGTACACTGGCTATGATCAGCTTGGATACGAGGTGGCATTGACAGGTCAACAAGTTCATTTACATCCATCGTGTTCATTGCTAGCATTTGGCCAGAAGCCAAACTGGATTGTTTTCGGTGAACTTCTATCTACTGTGGACCAGTACTTGGTATGTGTAACTGCGATTGATATTGAAGCTTTGTATATGCTTGATCCACCTCCCCCTTTTGATGCATCTGAGATGGATGAGCGGAGGCTCCGTGTGAAGAAAGTGGTTGGTTGTAGCAGCACTGTGCTAAAAAGATTCTGTGGGAAATCTAATCGTAGTCTGCTTTCTATTGTTTCTCGTGCTAGGTCTCTTTGTATGGATGAAAGGATTGCTATTCAAGTCGATGTCGATCAGAATGAGGTTCTACTGTATGCGCCACCCCTTCAAATGGATAAAATGTCGGCCCTTGTAAACCACACATTGGAATGTGAAAAGAAATGGATGCTTAATGAATGTTTGGAAAAGCATCTATTTCATGGTCGGGGACAAGAACCTATTGCACTGTTCGGATCTGGTGCTCAGATAAAGCATCTTGAAGTTGATCAGAGATTTTTGACAGCTGATGTATATTATTATGGCGACAGTGTTGTTGATGACAGAGAGCTTCTGACCTTTCTGGAGAAGAAAATAGATGGGTGTATATGCTCTTTTCATAAGTTCGCTGCAAACAAGCAAGACGGTGATGATAAGGAAAAGTGGGGCAAAATAACTTTTCTCACTCCTGAATCTGCAATGAAAGCTACAGAAATTCAGAAATTTGATTTCAATGGATCAATGCTTAGATTATTTCCATCGTTATCAACTGGCGGTGGAATTTTCAAGGTGCCTTCTTACCCTTCTGTTACAGCTAAGATCCGTTGGCCGCGAAGGGCAAGCATTGGTAAAGGATGTCTTAAGTGCCCTTCCGGTGATATTGACAGTTTACTTGGTGGGATCTCAGGTCTTGTGATAGGAACAAATTCTGTCCATACTCAGAGAGATCAGAAGTCCAATGATTCTATCTTGATAAGTGGGCTTGACAGAGATCTTTCGGATGCAGAAGTGTTAGATGTTTTGGAGTTCGCAACGGCAAGAAGGGATTTGAATTTTTTCTTATTCAGAGGAAATAGTGTGCAGTGGCCATCTCCTACTGCTTGCGCAGAAGAGCTGCATAAGAGAATATTTGCGTGCATGTCAGCTAGAAATCCAGAGCCGAACTGTGTCCAAGTCAGAGTTTTTGAACCAAAAGAAACAGATTATTTCATGCGAGCGTTGATTACTTTTGACGGGAGATTACATTTGGAAGCTGCAAAAGCTTTGGAGGAGTTAAATGGAAAGGTGATACCTGGATGTCTTCCATGGCAGAAGATAAAGTGCGAACAACTGTTTCAGAGCTCTATAATCTGCTCCGCTTCTATCTACAACATAGTTAAAAGACAGTTGAACGCTTTATTAGCACACTTTGAGAGACAAAGAGGTATACTTGTCTACTTCTACTCCAATATTAATTAGGTGCAATCATGACTTACGAGGATCAATTTTTAAGCTACAGTTTCCAATTCGTGTAGGATAAGGGATGTTTGAAGGATGCATACTTTTTTTTTCCTGTGAATATGTCCAAAGTTTGATGTGCATAAACGTTTGTTTATATTTCTGTAGGAGGTGAATGGCGCTTGGAGCCAACTCATAGCGGTGCTTATCGTGTTAGAATTTGTGCTTATGCAACAAGACCCATTGCGGAGATGCGGAGAGAACTTGAAGAGCTCATAAAAGGACGACCCATATACCATCCAGGCTTAACCCCTAGAGTTCTGCAGCATCTTTTGTCCAGAGATGGTGTTATTCTGATGCGGAAGATACAACTGGAGACTGAAACTTATATTGTATTTGATAGGCACAATCTCACAATACGCATTTGTGGATCAAATGAGAGAATCGCCGAGGCTGAACAAGAACTGGTCAAGTCACTAATGGCTTATCACGAGAGAAAGCAACTTGAAATCCACCTCCGAGGTCCTGATATCCGTCCTGACCTCATGAAGGAAGTTGTGAAGCGCTTTGGTCCAGAGCTCCAAGGTATCAAAGAAAAGGTACATGGTGTGGATCTCAAGCTTAACACTCGGCATCATGTCATTCAAGTTCATGGAAGCAGAGAAATGAGGCAAGAAGTAGAAAAGATGGTCAATGAACTTGCACGAGAAGAGAGTGCACCAGCCGAAAGATCAGCTGACATTGAAGTTGAATGCCCCATTTGCTTGTCTGAAGTTGATGATGGCTACTCTCTTGAAGGATGCTCTCATCTCTTCTGCAAAGCTTGTTTGTTGGAACAATTTGAGGCATCGATTAGAAACTTTGACGCATTCCCAATACTTTGTTCTCACATCGACTGCAAAGCTCCAATTGTAGTCGCAGATATGAGAGCCCTCTTATCACAAGAGAAGCTCGATGAACTCTTCCGAGCATCCTTGTCCTCTTTTGTAGCATCCAATGATGGAAAGTTCCGGTTCTGCTCCACACCTGATTGCCCTTCCGTCTACCGTGTAGCTGCTCCTAAAGAATCCGGTGAGCCATTCATCTGTGGAGCTTGTAACTCAGAGACATGCACAAGGTGCCACCTGGAGTATCACCCGTTGATCACATGTGAAAGATACAAACAATTCAAGGAAGATCCTGAATTGTCGCTTAAGGACTGGGCAAAAGGGAAGGACGTGAAGGAGTGCCCGGTTTGCAAGTCTACGATCGAGAAATCTGAAGGGTGTAACCATCTGCAGTGCCGGTGTGGAAAGCACATTTGCTGGACATGCTTAGACGTATTCACTCACGCAGAACCATGTTATGCCCATTTAAGGACAATTCATGGTGGAATCGGCATAGCTGAGCTCGGTATCCACGGGGATTACGATATCCCCATGTTTTGAGACCGGATTGGACTTTCAGTGTACAAATCTGTCTAAGTAGGTACATGTATTTAAATTCTGCAACTTCTGGATTTCTATATGTGTATATATGTCAACATAGTCTAGTTCGGTATTGTAATCTTCTTTACCCAACTCCAATCTGATCATAATAGGGTAAGTTCATAAACCGGTTACCAAAAAATATGAAGTTCCTTTTTTATTTTGGTATCAATGAAGTTCTTTGTAAAAGACTTGAAAACACAACTCGATACCTCACTGATTACTTACGCGTAAATATCTACAGAGAGTTTACTAAAGTCAAGTCGTGTTTCGACACATTCTACTTCAAGACAAAGATGAATGGAAACTACTTACCAACGTACAAAGGTATCGCTTTAATGGCGCTATCACTTTCAGGAAATTTCCACCCACTTTCGTAGTCATGTAGATAGTAATGTGAATGACCCCATGTCTGGGTTTTAATTCTTGATGCCCTACTTATTTCTTCTCAGAGAATTTTTGGTTCATGACTGCACATTCTAACCCATTTTCTGGGTTTTTGTGTCTTGTTTCTTCTCCTTTCATCAAGAGCAAAAACTTTGAATCGTTCTTGCTCTGTTTTCTACAATGGCGTTTAATCACAGAAAGATGCTAGTCGCATATCTACCGGGTAAAGATTTCAACTTGCCGAACTTCATCCCTTTTTTCCAAATAATCCTTCCGCCGCCACCACCGCCACCACCGCCGCCACCGCCACAGAAGGTTCTGTCTCTCTTAGTCCCCACCTCGATCTGCGCGGCCAGCGCAGTCTTAGTCTTCGTATTTCTCGTCGGCTTTCTCTACCACTACATCATGAAACCACGGCCGAGCTCAGCCGCATCCGTAGCTTCCGGTGACACAAACCGAGGGGAAGACGAGGACGAAAGGGAGGAGAGAGATTTCTCCGACTTCCATCACGTCTGGCGAATCAACACCGTCGGTCTCCACCGGTCCGCGATCGACTCGATCACAGTGGTTGTATTCAAAAAGGGAGAAGGGATAATCGAGGGCACAGAATGCTCCGTCTGCTTAAACGAGTTTGAAGAAGACGAATCGCTGAGACTGTTACCAAAGTGTAGCCACGCCTTTCACATCAATTGCATCGACACTTGGTTGCTCTCTCACAAGAACTGTCCTTTATGTCGTGCCCCTGTTCTTCTCACTGATCCTACTCGTCAAGTAACACAGAGGAATCATATACAGGATTCTGGATCGAGGAATGACCTCAGTGGAGGACGAGAGAGTTCTGAATCCAGAAATTCTAGTATTCTTCCAAGAGCACAAAGCGATTTAACAAACCATTGTGGCCACGGAAGAATAGAAAATGTGAGAAGATCGTTTTCAATTGGAGGAAGCTTGTCGCTTTGCGATGGTGATAATATTGCTACTAGAAGTAGAAGTCATTTCGGTACTCGTTTCAATACTAACTTGTTCTCATCATCACGAAGATGAAGGAACCACCACTCAAATCTTCCAAACCGAATGCAATATATATCAGGTTATACCAGTTAAATGGTGACTACAATAAGCTTTTGTAATGTCTAGTGTGCTGTATACAGCATCTGAAATAAACTAAAGAGTTTCAATTTTTCAAGATTATGTTTGCAATTAACAAAGAACAAACTTTCGGAGAATTGAGAAAATAGGTTATATTAAACAAGATTAAACTCTCGCTGAGAAATTTCGTAGAACACATTCAGGACAATCTAAGTTAAACCCTTACAACAGAAAACTAAAAACGATTGAAAAGTTCTTCACTTACAGAGACCCATTAACCAAATGCAAATCAAAATCATAGAAATAGAGTGCCCATTAACAAACAAAAACAAAAGCTAGATAAAAGAACAGTCTTCAAGCTCTTTCACCTCTGATTCTCCTCGCAAGCTGGATATCTTTAGGCATGATGGTGACCCTCTTGGCGTGAATCGCACAAAGGTTTGTGTCTTCAAACAAACCAACCAAATAAGCCTCAGCTGCTTCCTGGAGAGCGGCGACGGCGCTGCTCTGGAACCTCAGATCCGTCTTGAAATCCTGAGCAATCTCACGAACCAGACGCTGGAAAGGAAGCTTTCGTATCAGAAGCTCAGTGCTCTTCTGGTATTTCCGGATCTCTCTCAAGGCCACGGTTCCTGGACGGAATCTGTGCGGCTTCTTCACTCCTCCAGTGGCCGGAGCAGATTTCCTCGCCGCCTTAGTTGCGAGTTGCTTCCTCGGTGCTTTGCCTCCGGTGGATTTCCTAGCGGTTTGCTTGGTACGAGCCATTTCGAAATCAACCAGTAGAAACGAACACTCAAACAATCGTATCGATAGAACTGAGCTTGTTCCTGAAGAAGCGAAAGTGAATATAGTTAGTGAATTCTAAGGCATGAGGTGGGTTGGTTTTATAGGAAGAGAAATTGGCGGTGAAGTATAAATATTTGCGAGGGAGTTTCGAAAAAAAGAAAAAAATTGTTTTGGAGGGAATGTTATTTTCCTGTCCGTTCGATTACAAAAACAGAATGGACGGCTGAGATTTTCAGAGATACAATCCGTGTGATACTTAATCATCCAATTAAAACAGTTCCTTTCTGAATTTGGACCATCCGTGTGAACTATTGTCAACCAATTCGAAGTTTAGAACCATTCTTTTCAGCACACGTGGATTTTTGCGCCACTTCTGATTTTTTTTTTTTTTTTGGCGCCATTCCAAAATTCTGGCCATTCATTCCAAAATTTGGACTATTTTTCTTCAAGAAGATAATTTTCCTTCTTAATTGAGATTAATATCATACAAAATCGCGTATTTAATTCAGTAAATGTATGCATTAACATCAAAATTAAGAGAAAGAGGAAAAATATCGCATAAATTTTCTATCTCATACTGTAACTGTAGTATCACAAGTTAAGTCATTTGATGAAACGAAGAAAAACCTCTTTTCTTATTAAGAGACTGGCAAAAGATAGTTAAAGTGGATTACTTGGTCAGTTTATCGAACATCACCAAGGTCTTTGCAAGCAAGAACTGAAATGTTGCAGATACTGAATATCATAACATCAAATGTTAAAAGTAAAGATAGATTTCATATTCAATTAGGAAATTGATGGAACATTAGGAAGACAAAAGGCTACAAACATTCGAAAACGAAAAGGAACAGATTTACATATCTAATGAAAACAAACAAAGCTAATACATAGCTAAACTATTGCTCTTAATCTTCTTGATCTTCTTTATCTTAAGCCCTCTCACCCCTGATTCTCCTTGCAAGCTGAATGTCTTTAGGCATGATTGTAACCCTCTTCGCGTGAATCGCACAAAGATTAGTATCTTCGAACAGACCAACAAGATATGCCTCAGCTGCTTCTTGAAGTGCAGCAACGGCGCTGCTCTGGAATCTCAGATCTGTTTTGAAGTCTTGAGCAATCTCACGAACCAATCTCTGGAAAGGAAGTTTACGGATCAAAAGCTCTGTGCTTTTCTGGTATTTCCTGATTTCTCTCAACGCAACCGTTCCTGGACGGAATCTGTGTGGCTTCTTCACTCCTCCGGTAGCCGGAGCAGATTTCCTCGCAGCCTTCGTTGCAAGTTGCTTCCTTGGAGCCTTTCCTCCGGTTGATTTCCTAGCTGTCTGCTTTGTACGAGCCATTTCTGAATTTCGAGAAAGGGAATAACTTTGATTGTTTTGGTTTGCTGAGAATGTGTGTGTGAACTGTGCGTATAGTGAGGTGCTTTTTATACTAAAGGGTGAGAGGAAATCATTGTTTTTGGTCCGTTGGATCTTTTTAATTATGAACGGTTACGATTCTTTGGATCCTCACGATCCGCGTCGTATGTTAATAACCAATCATAAGAATTTTCTTAGCCTTCAATCTTTTTTCATTTCTTTCTTTCTTTTCAATTAGAGACGCGCTGGCATAATAATTAGAGACGACGCGTCAGCTTTATTGAACCAAAATTCCATAAACGTTTTATTTGGTTAAATCCATAAGATCAATTTCTATATTTGATTTAATCTTCATAATCTATATAATTAATTGATGAAATACAATACTTGTAGACTGAATCATTAAATATAGTATTGGTAAACTTATTTATTTACAATACAATCAACAATGCATTAAAATAAACACTGTAGTTGGTAGACTTTCATTAACATTATAATTACACTGTATATAAAATTACAGTTTTTTGGTGTTGACTATGACTCGTCATGTTTAATGTAATAAAATATAATAAAAAATGAACGACGCCTTTGGAATGGAAAGATATATACAAAACTAATAGTTAAGAAAATGGAAATTAATCAAACTTGGATGTCGACCCAATAAAAAATCATATTTAGATGTAACCAAAAGGAAACTCACATATATTTTCTATACAAAACAAAAAAGGATATTATAAGAAAATGGAAAATAATTCAAACATTAAAGGCTTATAAAAAGCAAATTCCAACATTACAAAGCAAAATAAAACCTCTTCTTCTTTTTCGTTACTTCTGTGGAGAGAATGGCAAAACTCAAATCTGTCCTAATTGGAAAAGTCAAAGACAAAGCTTCTTTAGGCAAAGCAAGATTGGTTCATAGTTTCAGTTCCAACTCTGTCAAAAACATTCACTTAGCTCTCTTGAAATCAACTACACATACTTCTCATAAACCACCTAATAGTAACTATGTCTCCGATGTCATCTCTTATTCCAACAGCCGTTACGCCCCGGCGGCTTTTGCGGCAGCTTTGTGGAGGCTACGTGTCACCAAGAACGTTTTCGTGGTCACCAAATCTCTCATCGTCTTACACAAGCTTATCAAATCATCAAAAGACAAGTTTAATGGACTTGATCGTCGTTGGGACAATCTGAAACTGAAAGAGTTTTGGGACAAGTCTTCGACTCTCACGCAAGAATTATCTCAATGGGTTAGATGGTAATTTACTTTTATTATTCTTTCTTTTTTTGTCAATTTTTTTCCTTTTTAATTCATTTAATTGATTATGTCATACTCACATATAATAACGAAGTATTTAGGACTTGTTCATACCGACATTGGTTATGATATTTTTATTTATTAATTAATTTTATATAATTCAGGTATGGACTGTATCTGGATCATCTCTCATGGATTTCGAAGGTATTAGGATCTTTTCCAAATTTAGCGGAGAGCTCAAAAGACAAAGCTAAAGATAAAGATTGTGTTTCGTCTTACCAAACCGGGTTTATTATGAGACAAACCGATTTTCTTGTGAGCTTGTTGGAGCATATATGCACCAGACCGGAGACTCCGCCTTTGTTCCAAAACAAGATCGTGGACGAGATCAGAGAGCTCGTGATTCAAGACTACTTCGCAGTAATGTTATTAATTATAATACGGCTTCAAGTATTGAGTGAAAGATTGATTAGACCGGGTGTTGAATCTGTTGGTGATTCCGAGTTGAACGATTTGAGACTAGTTTTGGTGAGACTTGAAGAATGCAAGGATAGTTTGAGTAAATTCTTTTGGCGTTTTAGACGTTTAGCGGAAGATTTTTGGTGTTTGGTTAAGACATTGAAGGCCGAGACGGTAAAGGACAAAAATGAGATGGTTGAAATGACCGGTTCGGATCAAACCATGGCTAAGGACGATGAGAAGATGGTTGCATTGGCCAGTTCGGTTCAGAAGGAATGGGTAACATTCGATGATTTGGAGAAAGCAACGGACGAGGACCACGAACTGGTTAAATGTGAATCCGAATGGGTAACATTCGAAGAGTTAGAGACAGCAACGGACGAGGACCAGAAAGTGATCAAAAGGGATTCCGAATGGATAACATTTGATGACGGCAAAGGATTGACTAATGAGTCGGTCTGGCTCAGCCTGTCTACATAACATTTGATAAATTGTTGGACTACGAACATATATTCAGTACATACCAGATTTAACGGTTTGATTTGGTTTTGGTTTTGGTCTTGGAATGCGATGTGTTATTTAAATTATGGTTGATTCTTTAGTCATAAAGTGAAAAAAGAGTAGTGATTCCGAATGTAAATAACTTCATATAAAATTTGCGAAGTGCAAGTGTGAATAATTCATTATTCTGTTATCATAAAGAAAACAAATCCGTCATTGCTCAGATTTCAGTTCTTGCGTCCGAGACCGACCATTTTTGAATGCGCACACTTGCTTTATGAGCCTGCAATGTTTTAAGACGCGTTAATGCCGTATGTCAACAAACCCTCTAAATGAAACAGAGGTGACCAACAAAAGACTAATCATGGCAGATATTACCTCATTTTCCCAGTCACATCGTGTGGTCATAATCATCAATATCAACGTCTGTGTCGCGGTTCCTCCAAATATCATACCAGCCCAAATTCCCTATAATCATTAGTTCATTACTTCATTACGATATTGAATATATATCATACAAATATATCCACAACCATTAACATAAATAAAATAAAACTAATTTACCGACATAAATATAAATAGTGGCAAATGGCAAACCTTGACTCCAAATTTGAAAACCCAGCCCATAATAAGCCCAAGAGGAAGGCCGATAAGGTAGTAACATCCCAAATTTATATATGCCACGTAAGATTGCCAACCCGAACCAACCGCAACCCCTTGAAAATATTTTAATCAAATGTCAAAAGTCAATACACTTCCGTTGACCTATTTTATGTAAAAGAAAATATAATCTTGAGACGTACCAGAAAGAATTGGTTGCACACTGTTGAGAAGAACTGTGAAGGCTAAGAGAACAGAAAGATGATCAACTGCGTTTAGGACAGCTTCACTTGAAGAAAAGATCGAACCAATATGGTTATGGAGTAATAAAATGAACACCGTGAACAATAATCCGACCATTAACGACAGTGTGATCGACACAATTGTTGCAAATATTGCTCCTTTGCCATTACCAGCTCCTAGTTCGTTTGCCACTCGAACTCTACAAATTACAATAACTATATTCTTTTAAATACATATCTATGAACGTACAAACATAAGAATACAATTGTTTTACCCGGTTCCGGCAAAGAAAGCAAGTGGAATCATCATCTCCCAGCCATTTACAGACATGCTGCCAAAAAGGGTAATTTACGTCAACAGTTTCTTCGTGAGACAAGAAATATAAGAGAAAACAAGCACAAACAAGAACACTTTAAAGAAAAAATACATAATGATTATAGTAAATAAGACAACATAACGTACCATATAGATAAGGAGTCGACCGCGATTTTCGCATTTACTAGGTTTCCAGTCATCAAGATTAGTATTTTATAGTACCAATTCTCTAAGCTACATCGAACAAGCAAAATAAATTGATTGTAAGACACTGTCGTGGACTGGAACAGAGACTCATAACTAAACTGTGAAACAACTGTTTTTGTTTGACGAATGGTATACCAAAGCATGACTCCGGAAGAGGCAGAGAGTTTTGTGAATTCCCAAAGTTCGGAGAAAGCTTCTGAGGAGAAGCCAGTCCAGGTGAGTTTACAACCGCCTCGTGTGCTGTACACGAATAAGATCATAGTGTTCAACCACCATGGCACGTTCACGCTAGCCATGGTTCCTACGATTCCGAGTTCATAACCATACACAAAGAACCAGCACACCAGAATATGAACAGCAAGTGACACTCCAGCTGAAATTGCAATCACCTTCTCATCATATGAAATAAATATCAGCAATCAGACACACTTAAGTTTTAATACTAAAAAAGTAAAAACTAAGACAACAGTCTACTATCAAGTAACATACCTTGTTCTTGAGCTGACATTGTAGGAAACGGTTGAGAGGAAAAAAGAAAGCAAAGGCGAAGTGGACGGGTATGACCCAAAGGGAAATGGTCCCTGTGAGCTCAGCAATGTCATCATTCTGTCCAATAAACTTAAGAATTGGCGTTGTGAAGAAGTACATAGGAAGAAGCAAGATGCAACATAAGAATAAAATGATCCAATATCGCTGCATATACACTCCCAACATGTAATATTTCCTTGCTCCAAACGCTTGACCGCATAAGGTTTCTAACGCACTTGCCATCCCAAGCTGCAAACACACATTTTTTATCTCATTGGTTAAACATTATAATATACAAACTTAAAAATACATTGTAACTTTTTAAGTGTGCACATACGAGTAATCCGTAGTTGAAGCCTAGAGTGGAGTTGTTGATAATGGAGATGGCTGCAAGTTCAAGATCGCCGAGATGGCCAGCGAAGGCTTGAGTAATGATGAGGATCGAGTAAGTAGTGAGTCCGGTGAATATACACGGTCCAACAATAGACCATAGCTTCTTAGTCTCTATCCATATATCTCTCTTCATTCCTCCGCCTTCCTCCGCCGCATTTCGACCTTCCAACAGCGGAACGCTTGCTTTTGATCTGCCTTCTTCTTGTTCCATATAATTTGATCGAGATTTGATTATTTTCTTAAGAATTCAAAATGGATTATATTTATCTTCATAACGAGTAACTAGCAATTATGATTGTATTAACTTCTTGGTCCGTTTTAGGTCAAGTCCTGTCTCTATATAATTCAATTTCTCTAACCAACTATTCAAGGTTTTATTTTCTTTAGGACAGCATGATGTCATGACTTTTACAATTTCTTTATTGGATTGTCGTAAAAAAGGTTCCTGGTTTTGTTGTTGTTGTTGGGTTTGAAACAAGAAGGACCAAAATAAAAATAAATAGAATAAGACAAGAGTGTAACTACGTGACAAGGACAGATGGTGCCAATGACTTGTTAGTTGGAATCAATGCAAATAACTTTCTAGGTAATAATTAGTAATTTTGAAATAGCCAATTTTGGAATCGAATTTATTAGGATATAATTAATTAGATTGATAATCATTTGACTGAATGGAAGATGTTAAAACGTAAGGCCGTACTGCCAACCGATAGCAAGCTGAAATGAGCTGAACTAATATGTCATATCGAACTTATGGGCCTTTAGTAATGTTCTGTTTTTCTGCTACTACATTTGACAGATTGTTACACAATTCACTAAACTTAATTATTTTGATCTACACTGAATATGATAAGCGATTTGTGAGATTTTTTTGTTAGTTACAACTTACAACCTTAAAGAAAGAATAATAAAGGCCTTCCAATGGTAAATTACACGTGTCAACATTTCATTAGTTTTCAGCAAGATGATAATTACTTTTCTCCCATTTGACACAAGAAACGAAAGCATAAGAAGAAAAAAATTAACAATCAAATAGCGAAATACGAAAATGAATCAAATTCTCCACATAACACCAAAGATTTTAAATAATTTGGAAATTTTAAAATCATAATGTGAAAAAGCTATCAAGCCAAAACGGCAGAGTACATAATGGCGGCGAAGGCGGTTCCGGCGATGAAAGCCTTGTTGGAGAAAGCGGAACTTGGGGCTGCGGCTTCATCTGATGGTCCAGGAGCACTGCTTGGGCCTGATGAGGGACCTTCTGGCTCTGGTGGAGAAGAAGCTGGAACATCAGCAACATCAACAGGTGAAGGAGCGGCTGATGGTGGTGTGGTGATGGTGGTTGGAGCTGGTGCTGCGGCGGTTGGTGGAGTGGCCATTGGAGGAGGAGTTGCAACTGGAGGAGAGGCAACTGGAGGAGGAGTGGCGACTGGAGGAGGAGTGGCTGTGGGAGTAGGAGCAGGGGCTTGAGCCAATGCTGAGGTGGCGAATAGAGCCATAAGCAAGAAAACTTGGACAATCTTGGAACCCATATCTCTCTGTCTAGGAAATGGTTCTTCTAGTTTTGGTTTTGAAGAGTGAGAGAGATGATGAGATTAGAGAGTATTGTGAAGGTGAGGTAAAATGGAAGAGATGTATAAAAAGGAAGAAACTTTGAGAATTATTATGATTTAATTAAACAAGATTCCTAAATATCTTTTCATTTATTAATAAATTTTTTGCAGACTAACATGCAAACGCATAATTGGAACATGGGGCTACCTATCCACACACTCTTGGAAGCATAAGCATCGAAATATTTAGATTTTTTTTGTAATAAAGAAAAAACTATACCTAATTATTTATAATAATGATTTATGAACATATATACTATAAGGTGAATCAATTTACTACATATGAAAGAAAAAATTGAAGTTGAAGTCTTAATATTATAATGTGTTTGCTTAATATTCAATCCAGAGCCATCAATTAACGTGAGTTAAGGAGAAGTTAATTATGATTAAATGAATAAACTTTAGGCTTAGCTGTGTGTAATTGGATGATGGTTAATATAATTGGAGAGAGAATCCAATAGTATTAATTGTAATGAACAAAAATGCAAAGTAAGTAAATGACATGGCAAATGTGTGGAGACAGCTAACATGTTTAGTTCAAGAATCGAAAGTTGCAACTTCGCATGTCTTTCTGTCCACCGGTTATTTTAATTATTTTATGCACTGTAATAATGACCCTTAATTTCTTTAATAATCAATGTATTGGTTTTATAAATATGAAAAACCCTAATAATCATTTTAACCCATGTGCATGACCTGATGATAGATCATTCGATTATTATTTATGTGATTATGTTACCGTTATAAAGACATTTGTAATATACCCGTTGGAAATAGCTGTCAGTGAATTTAATTAAATATATATATATATATATATATGGATATGTATATTAGGTAACAGACAAAAACAATGTATGTATATTATTAAAAAATGAAGACTTTTGATAGCCTGTAAAGGCTATCTCGACAGTGATCAGAAGGTAAGGTGTCTTTTTTATATAAATAATTGATTAATAGTGAAACATAGTTGGCAATATTTGACGTGATATAACTAACATCTATTTTTCATTTAAAAACAATATTATAGCCATTTAAATTCGAATAAGCTAGAATGTTATTACACCAAAATAGTCCTTGTTTATAGATAACCATAACACGCTAGTAAGGCCCATGTTCCGTTCAAATTCCGACCACGAAAGTGGTTACCCACCAGTTCATTTGAATAAAAAGCTTGCAACTTTTAGCATCTCTCAATCGAAATTTCTAACTTTTTTGTTTTTGTTTTTGTTTATAACCAACACATAATCTATAGATTGTTATAGTCTAATCAAGTTTGTGGAGTAATTACAGTTAAAGAATCATAGCAAGTTCTTTAACAAAAGTGAAAAAAGTATAGCAGGTCCATTAACGAGGAATGAAGGGCCCATTAGATCAAATGGGCTTAAATCAAAGCATAGCAGGTTAATGGGCTCAAATTAAAGCCCATTATAGCGACACGAGCCTCTTTTTGAAAGGTTAGTTGTGGAAAGTCAATCGTCGTGTCAGTTTTTTCTCCCGCAATAATATTTGGCGGGAACCAATAATAGCCTTTCTGATATACATATCTCATAACCAGCCTTATAGACCAATCGAAGAAAAAACATTGCTTCACATTTATTCATCTTTTCTAGAAAAAAAATATTAAGCAATTTTCTTTGTTTTTTCTTTTTTATCAATTAAAATTATAATTAAGACATTAAAAAGGAGAAATTAAGAAAGAGAAGTGAGGGAAGAAGAAACAGAAGAAGTAGAGAGAGAACGAGAGTACCGAGTCTTAGATTGTAAGACTACATTATTGGGTGCTTGTGAACATGAAGTTGACCAATCTCTCTCTATCATTTCACCAATCTTCTTCACTCTCTCCTGCACACACACACACACACAGATACAAAACAAAATTCAATCAAGTGAAAGAAAAAACAGACAAACGAAATGTAAAGCTTGTTTGGTCCCCATGAGGACCCAAATCACTTAGGTTGAATGTAACTGGAACCCATTAGATTTGGAGTGAGAAAGAAAAACAAAAAAAGAGAGAACATTTTACCAACATGTGACTGTATCACGAGACTCACATTCAGAACTGGGGACTATAATTGAATTGGTCTTTTTTGGTTTATACTCAAACTAGTTTTTGGATTTTCAAGGGAATCAAATAAGGAATATAAATACGCAGTGTGCATTAATGTATGCAAATGTCTATGTTTCCATGACTTTTGATGACTTTTTCTTACCTTTTCAAGGTGTGAGAAGAGAGGAGTGAAGGAGAATTTGTCAAATTGTAGTGTGTGAAGTTCACCAGAAACAGAAAGAGCAACTGCAGCTGCAATCTCTGAAGCTCTATACTCCAAATAGTCAATCTCTGCCCACACATCACAATTTTTTCACAACCATTATCAATAAAGTTTTAACTCAGAATCATAAAAGTAAAGAAACGAAAACCCATAAGTCCATAACATAAAAGCAAGATTAACTTTACAAAAAGACAAAATCCAATGAAAAAGGAGAGACTTTTCACCTTTGGTTGTGCTGGCTATCATTTGTAGTGATTTGGATATTAATCCGCTAGGTTGTTCTTGATCATATCCACTGATCTTATTTAAAAAGTATCTTATGTAAGAGCACGGTGTCACAGATCTTAGCCTCCATCTCAATACATTCAACACCAAAAGTTCCATTCTTTGGATTGATTTAGACTCGAACACGAACCGAGGATCTCCAACCTATTGATGTTATCATTAGTAGAAAGTTGTTTATTGGTTTTCAAAACTACAAATGAGAGTCAATGGGAGATTAAAAGAACCTGCAGATGTATTAACTCTGGAACTTTAGTTTCCTCTATTTTGGCTGCCAAGGATAAACAAGTCACAGCCAACAATTGCACAGTCCAAGCTTTTCCACTCTACAAAAACATAAATATTTCAACTGACCATCAAAGGCTAATAATAAATCTTAGGCCAGGGATGAGTTTATTATATCTGACTTACAGGCAAGTCATGAACAGATAGAAAACGATCCAGGTAGTTAATTGCTAAGCATATACACAATGGTCCAAATTGAAGTTCTTCACAAGCCTGTAAGAATCAAGCACATAAAATTAATATGCATTCCTTTTCAGCTCAAATATAAGGCAAAGTCATGTCTTTTTCAGATCAAAGTCACTCAGATTATTGACTTGGTAGGAACTGAGTCAACAGAAGAAACACAAAGAAGAAAAAAATCTGACCTTCCAAATCCAATCAAGGGCTTGCTTTCTGATATTGAAATCCAAAGCCCCATTTCTCAGTCTCTTAAGGTAATCATGTCTGGGCATATGTTGTTTCTCCTTCTCAATCATCTCTCCAATGATCTCTTCGCTCTCTGAAGGGAAATCCATCTGAAAAATCAATGTTTCGAGAGTAGTTATCGAGATTGTGTCGACAAAATTGCCCATCGCATCATCAAAATTGATGGTCTCTGTGGATAGGAGATTTGGTTCTACAAATTCTGCCATTATAAAGCGTCAAAACTGTTGCTTTTCCGATCCTTACAAATTTTACATTTACGGGGTTTGGAGGAAAAACATCGTCGTATAGTTTAGAGATTGAACTGAAAAAAGATTTGCTCTCTGTTTTTTTTTCTTGTAGTAGAATTTGTTTTGGGGTAAAAAGAGATGAAAGGAGAGAGGAGCTCTTTAATGTTGAGGAAGAGATAAAAATGTGATTTTTTGGTAAGAGAGGGATATGTGAAGATGAAAACTTTAAAAAATTTGAGAAAATTCAAATGAATATCATTATAATGGAAATAAATATTTTAAATTCAAAGTATGAAATTGAATTAGGAAAATTGATGTGAAAAGAGTCAATGGTTGCAATTCTTTCTTATATTTTGAGATACTAATGCATACGAATTCATTTTCTTTAATCTCAAAATACAACTAACCACTTTAAAAAAAAATTCTTTTAGGCGCTTGTATTGTTATGTTAAGATGTTAAATGCGCGGGTATAATTTAGTTAGAGATTAAATGAATGAAATTTCTATGAAGCTATTTACAAATATGAAGCTAGTTAAGTATTTACTAACAACAATTTTTTGTTGAATTCACAAATATAAAAAGATATATTGTCATTAGACTTTTGTTTGTGGATAGTCAAACTCTATTTGATTTTTTTTACTTGTATACACAAAAAATTATATGAAAGCATATGTTATATTAAAAAAAAAAATATTAAACTATATATTAAATTGAATTTTAAAAAGTAGTATCTTGAAATAAATGGAAACAAATTAGAAAATTGAAATAGTGTTCTTATGCTTCTAAGTACATAGAATCATCATACCTAATAATCAGAATCGTACCAAGTTCAACCTCGGAGCTCGAGGCCACGAATATAATACGATACATTCATCTATTTTCATTTATTATCGAAAAGCTTGATAATTGTTTTAAATAAAGTTTAATTAACTATTCTAAATAGAAGATATACTCTAACAAAAAAATGATAACCAAAATAATATTCTAACCTAAAGAAGAAAGTAACAATCCAAGATTTTATATTATTAAATCATAATTTTCTTTGTTAAAGGTTATTAAACTTTTGACATGACAAAATTGTAATGGGTGTGGAGTGAAATCACGTGTGAGCGAGCAACTTTCGTTTTAAGAGTATCTTTCTCTGAAAAGATTGGTGGGAGAAGAGAAAAGTTGAAGTAATATATGAGAAAACAATTACATGTTCCAGAAATTTGACCATAGATTATTTCATTTTATATAGTTTTCATGCATGCAATGCAAACAAAGTGGTCCAAGTACACTTTGATGTTTTGCATCTCTTCGTGTAATGAGATTCGACCTCTTCACAACGTGTTTGCACCTCTACGGTCTATCTCTTCCACAATCTATGTTTCACGAATTTTCTTGGTTTGACTGGATTTATATACACGAAAACATAAGACATTTTATTCACCCCAAATAACGACAATTTTTCTTTTTCTATTAGAGGAATTTTGGTTTTGAACTTGAATCAGAGGAGACAGTAGTAGAAGAATCAGAATACGAGTATAAGGAGGGCGAGGTTTTCAAGGCTTAAAGAAAAGTCAAGAGAGGATAAATGTCAAGAGAGAAGAGTTTAAGTAGAGCAGAGTAAATCATCAAGCTGTGCACATAATCATCATAAACACTTAAATAATTTTCACAGTTTAGAGCAAAGGGTTTTATGGGGATTTTGAGAACGATTTTGTGGCGGAAACATCACGCATAACACTCAGCCCCCCCTTCCTCTAGATCCTCAGGCCTCGTCCATCTGCTCCTGAACAAAGAGTATTGATGATACGTCAGCATAAAGAGTTTTTTCATGGTTATTTCAGTTTTAAGACGTTATTTTATGTCTCCAAATGTTGCATCTGACCAGAGATATCGAGCACGGTTAATGATCACACTAACTAGCATACGATTTCTCATAGCTCAGGAGGATAAAAAAGTATGAAGTCAACAACTTTATTGTTATTTGAATGAAGTTTCAAAATTGAGGTGCGGGATAGAGGAGTAACCTGCATATCGGAGGTCCAAAGGGTTAGATTGTCCCTCAGCAACTGCATTATGAGAGTGCTGTCCTTGTAGGATTCCTCTCCCAGTGTGTCAAGCTCAGCTATGGCTTCTTCAAAAGCCTACACACATGAACTCGGAATCAGAATTTAGAATATCCCCGCAGTGATAGAATCTGTTTGTGTTACTAATCTCTTATACATGATGACCAAGAAGAACGAGTTCAAACAGAATGAGACATCAGTTACAGTAATGGATCTTGCTCATCACAAAGTCTGTGATTCTCAAAAAGAAGAGTAAGCATTTTAAAGAAAGCTTATTCAAGGTGATCCAAAGTGAAGCACAATAGATCAAAGATTGGTTCTTTGCGCAACATAACATCTTAATAAATATGGTTCAACTAGAATAGTCAAGCAGTGGTCAACAGTCAAGAAAGAATGGACTATGGAGATACTCTCCAGAGACCAGGTCAATGATTTATATTTGTTATCAAAGAGAGACGCAAAAAGAGAAAGTGAAGTGTTACTACTTAAGACTTGAGCACTCAAAAAAAAAAAAGAGACAAGAAGATTAACCTGTTTAGCCATGTTACAAGCTTTGTCTGAAGAATTGAGAATCTCATAGTAGAACACTGAGAAATTTAGGGCCAGACCAAGTCTAATTGGATGAGTAGGCGCCATATCAGCAGCTGCGATATCCTTAAAAAACATCACATTGGAAGAGGAGACAAATAAGTCAACATCAGTTTGGTATCATATAAATGAGATGACAAAAGACCAAAAAACAAAATGAATACGCAAAGCGATCTACTTTCGAACGACAATCAAATCGGATTAATTCCACAGTCCCACAGATGCAATTTCGAGAATGAAATTACCTGAGCTGCTTTGTAAGCGAGCATGGTATCTTCCGCAGCTGTTTTCCTCTCCTCTCCAGATTTAAACTCAGCCATGTAGCGATGATAGTCACCTTTCATCTTCAAGTAAAAAACTTTAGACTCGCTCGCTCCAGCGGAAGGGATCAGATGCGAGTCAAGAAGCTTAAGGATTCCGGAGCAGACAGCGGAAAGCTCCGACTCAACTTTAGATCTGTAATCCTTAACAAGCGACACGTGGTCCTCGTTCTTCCGGCTCTCTTCCTTCTGCTCAATCGAGGAAACGATCCTCCATGCGGCGCGTAGAGATCCGATCACGTTCTTGTAAGCAACTGAAAGGAGATTTCTTTCCTCAACGGTGAGCTCCTCGGCTGGAGTTGCGCCTGTGACAAGCTGCTCCATGAACTGAACCATCTCCTCGTAACGCTCCGCCTGCTCGGCGAGCTTCGCCATGTATACATACTGGTCTCTGCCTAATGTCGCCGCCATTAGAGAGAGAAATTAACTTTTTTTTTTTTTTTTTTA
>WJSH01006044.1:101877-125999 GCA_009757365.2 Lepidium campestre
CGCGTGACTTCACTTTCTATTATACGACATCGTTCAAAGGTGTAAGCTTTAGTAGAGTCAGGCGAGTGGAGTGTGTCAGCGCGTGGGAGTGTGGGGGAGGGTTTGGTTTGGTGATAAGAGCGAGTGAATGGACGATAATATTTTTATGTGTCTAGTCACCATTTTCAAAGTCAGGTTTCCGGCTGGAAAATTGGGTCTTTATTAGACCATAATATGGGCCTATATGAATAAGCCCAATACTTGCCCTGGCTGGCGAATTGGGTTATGAGGTAGATGCAACTTTATTAGACCATAATTTGGGCCTTAATGAAGAAGCCCAATTGAGCCTTAACTCTGCATAAAACATGAACAAAAATATTCGTCGCCTGAGAGATTCGAACTCTCGCGGGAAAATCCCATGTACTTAGCAGGCACACGCCTTAACCACTCGGCCAAAGCGACTATTGGATATGTTTAGGATTATTTCAACATTTAAATGTATTTTCAAGTTTATTTCTCCGCTCATAGGAACTTGAAGCTTACTCGCGTTATGTTGCGCGTAGGTATGCAGTGTCATTGTGGTAAAGAGTGTTTCGATGGTTATGGTGGTTCTTTCGGATTCTTTTCAAAAAAAGCTGTTCTTCTTCTACTCGCCGGCGCAGGCAGGAATATGATCTGTTCGTCGCAGCTCTCTCTGCCAATGAATGGCCTCAAAGACATAGTTGAGGCACGGGCTTTTAAGGTTTGACCTCATCCATTTGTCTCAATTTACTTCCTTTTTTCATGTGAATTCTCTGTGTGAGAGCGCATTAATATCGGTATGCTAGTTTGATGATCCAGTTGTACAAAAAAATCATCATGTTTCCGATTCACTTAAGCATGTTAACAATGGGTTTCTTTAATTGCATACTTTCTCCTTATAATTTGGAAAAGCATTCAACTTTCTTTGAATTGGATTCAATTAGAACATTGAAAAATTCTGATTACTTGTTTGTGTGTATGCTTAAATCTTTTAGTTTCCATTTGAGCAATCATGACATTTTGCGAAAGTAATGTTCGTTAAGAAGAATATGTGTAGCTTAGCATCTGGCTTCATCTTCATCATCAATAAACTAGTGAATGTTTCTCAAGATTTTTCTTTGATACTAAACTTGATGAAAGAGTGTCACAGGCATGGCTCTTAGATCAGTATGGAGTCCTTCATGATGGCAAAAAACCGTACCCGGGTGCAACCTCAACTTGTACGTTTTCATTTCTTAGCTTTGGCATGTCGCTGCGGTTTGGTTGATTCCATTTTGTAGTTACTAGTTAATATAAAAAACAATTCTTTCACTGTTTAATATCTTGGTCGAACTTAGCTTCAGTGTTAACTATATCTGATTTAGTCAGAGATAATTTGGCAATGAATATTTGTCTATATAACTCCTGATGCAGGAAGGGAGATATCAATATCCTTTGAGATTTTTCTATCTCATGATATTTTTTTATTTCAGATCTCTTCAATCTAGTCGTAGTTCTGTATAATGACTGATTTAACTTTTGTTTTTATCGGAGTTATAGTGAAAAATCTTGCAACAGCGGGTGCTAAAATCGTGATTATCAGTAATTCCTCTAGACGTGCTTCAACTACAATAGAAAAGTTGAAAGGCCTTGGCTTTGATCCTTCTTTCTTCACCGGAGCTATAACTAGTGGTGAACTAACCCATCAATCTTTGCAGAGGTTATTACCAACAATTTTTTCTTCGTAATATAGATGTTATTTACTTATTTACTTACTGATAAATGTCTATTACAGGAGAGATGATCCTTGGTTTGCTGCACTAGGAAGGAATTGTATTCACATGACTTGGAATGACCGAGGAGCAATCTCTTTGGAGGTTGCTTATCACTTTATTTCTTGTTGTCGGCTGATTTATTGATGAAGGTTAGTAGTAAGTATTTGATGTAGTTTATGTTTCAGGGTCTAGGTCTAAATGTTGTGGAGAATGTGGAGGATGCTGACTTTGTTTTGGCGCACGGCACTGAGGCCTTAGGACTTCCTTCAGGAAGTGTATCTCCAAAGCCTCTTGATGAACTTGAGAAGATTTTGGAGAAATCTGCAGCTCGAGGACTCCCCATGATTGTTGCCAATCCAGATTACGTGACTGTTGAAGCAAATGTTTTTCATATCATGCCAGGTACTTGCATCTCTTTATCTATCCAAATTTGTCTTCCCGCACTTATGATGTTATGTAAAGACTCGTATAATCGATCACAAATTTTTTAGGTACACTAGCTTCCAAGTATGAAGAGCTGGGAGGAGAAGTGAAATGGATGGGAAAACCTCATAAGGTGTATAATCCGTTTGAACATTGAACTTTTTGCTGCTTATCTTTGTAACACATGAATTTGACTGTGGCTTTGGCAGATGATCTATGAGTCAGCTATGGCAATTGCAGGAGTTGATAATCCATCCGAGGCAATTGCGGTAGGAGATTCCCTTCATCATGATATCAAGGGAGCAAATGTTTCTGGCATTGAATCAATATTCATCACTGGCGGGATTCACGGTAACGAGCTTGGTCTCACTTCTTTTGACGAAACAGCAAGTCTAGACTCAGTCAAGACCCTTGCTGCTAAACACAATGCATTCCCGTCTTATGTATTATCAGCCTTTAAATGGTAGTCTCATTGTACAAATCATATTACTGTTTCTTGAACTAGATTATGTTTTCATTTAAAACTTGAGAGAGCAATTTTAAAAGTTCACTTGCTGGTAAGTAATACTTATTGCTGGGTGAATGAGAGCAATATACAAAATGAAGTTACATATTACACATAATGAATCTGGGAGCTGTAGCATTAATGTGCCGAATTTGCCCAGCCAAAAACCTCACAAGATAAATACACAAGGAATCTCCATTGCTGGATAGTATCTCTGCAACTTCTCTATGCCATGCCATATGAAGAGTTATGTATCTTTCTCCAGTTCACTAACAAGGTCCCTAAGAGAGGGAACCTTCATGGCCAGAGTTTTGTAGAGTCTAGAATAGCGTGCTCTTGTGCCATCAGCTGTTTTCGCTAAAGCCAGCAAACTTAGAGCTTCGGGTAATTGAGCAAACATTTGTTTCATTTCCTCTAAGCTCATGTTTACTAAAACAGAAGGTCTTGGGGCAACTCTGACAATTTCGCCTCCTTTAGGCTCTTCAACACGTGCATCAGCCTTGATCACCAGGTCTGAGTTGGTGTTGCCTCCACATTTTATGATGAATGGGGCTGAAGATCCAGTGTTAAATTGTAAAACATTCCACTGAGACACATCAGTGTCAGCTGAGGATATTGATTCTAATGAGGGTCTCCGGTGATGTGACTGCTCCAGAAGATTATCATCATCTTGTTCAGGAATTGTCTGCGGTCAATAAATTCAGCAAGAAATAAGTTACTTTGTTTGGTATTCAAATACGATCAATTCATTGTATTCGGTAGAGTTATGTCTGTCTCCATGGTAGGGCTAGAGGACATGATTGAACATGTAAATTAAAAATACCTCGACCAACTGGCGTGCTGTAGCAATTTCTCGTTGTGCGCATGGTTGATCAACATCAAGAAGAGAAGGCATTCGCTCAGTAAGTTCATCAAGGGACTCAAGCAATGCTTTCTTCTTACTTTTACGCAAAACATGGACAGAGGCTTGTCTTGTAATGTCCTGCATGATGCAAATAAATAGTTATTGACCACTATTGCTCTCACAATTTAATTAAATAACCAAGATAAAGTATGATGCAGCATGGTCTCAAATGAAGGTATGTATACCTTGACTTGCTTCAATATGCCATCTAGAGAAATGAGAGACGCTAATCTTGAGTCTTCAGCTGCGGTCGAAGGGTTTTGAACAGGAGAGCTGCCTTCCTCCAAGTTAAGCAAAGCTGCATCACTTCTCATTTGTTGTAAAATCTGACAAAGAAAGCAAACGAAAGTCAGAGATACAGAACTGTATATCATTTATATTCCGGAGTGGTGGTGTACCTTTCTCCTTTTGTGGTCAACGGACTCCAGAGCTGATCTAAGCTTAGCCACTTGACCAGCATCTTCTGCCTCTTCTGCCGCCAAGGTACCAGCAATATCCTACAGCACGATTCCATATTAGACATCATTCAATTTATCAGACTAAAATAGACCTCAACATAGACCAAGTTAAGCCAGCCACAGCATCAGCTTTTCAAAGCGATCTCTTATTTTAAACCCATTGGAGATGTCAATCTGCCATTTCCACACAGAATTATTTTTTACCAATGACATCACATACCTTCATGTGCTGCATTTGAGAAGTATAGACACGTTTTGCATACTCGGATAGAAGCTGTCCGAGAGCATCTGTGTGAGGTGGCACTGCAGCCCCTAGTCCAGCCATCCAACCATCCATAATTGCCGTGGAAAGAAGCTCTAGTTGGCCGGTGGTCCCTCCCGACACATCATCGGCTGTAACAGAAAGAAACTCAAAAGTTTCAGCAAGCCATAACCGAATCTGTCGCTGCAGTTCACCAGCCGGAGTGTGGACAAATAACGCAGCTAAGGACTTATTCCCAATAGCAAAGCTTTTGGCTTCATCTTGCATCTCCCGCAGTTTAACTCCTGTAACTTGCTGCCTCCCAGTATCCTAGATGATTACAACCAAGAGCATAAGTGTCCCTATATGTTTACATATAATCAAGCATCTTAGAGAATCAAGTGCTTTTTCAAGTACCTGTTCAAGTCCACGCATCCTTGAAACCACAGATGCCAACTTGTTTTTCCTTTCCGGCTTTATATTTACTTTAAAGCCATGAATCTGCGTGTCATGATATCGAACTGGGGATCTACCTGGGCTGCTACCCCTGCTAGTACTTTTACTTCTACCAGTATTAGGCTTCTCAAGAAAGCATTCGACAGGAGAGGCCTAGATGAAAAGTATTGTGTTAAGCTTGGTTGGAAAAAATTCGGCTACGCAACTGTACGCCTATGCTTACCCTGATAGACTGAAGCTCAGGTGATCGCGCCAGTAAGGACCTTATGTATAATATCCTGACTCGGGAAACAAGCATGGTGTCCATTACTCTTCTTGATTCCATTTTCCGGATAAATGAAAAGACAGAGTCTCTGATCTCAGCAAGGATTTCATGCTCTCTGGAAGCACCAGCCTTGATAACAGCTGCCAAAACCTGCAAGTCAACAATAGGAAAAACGCTTCCCAAATTTAGCAGAGACAAATGTTTAGAGACATCCACAGTCCATCATAAATATAACTCTCCAAATAATGGTATAAGGTATAACGGTGTCATTTCACATAACTACACCACTGAGACTTCCAAAATGGTACTAATCAAATAGCTATTAACCAATTACCAGCATTAGTAGCTTGTTTGCGCCATCAGCAATGGCAGCAAGACCTTCATATTCTTCAGGGTCAAAGTCGTTTAATGCAGCTGTCAAGTATTCTCCAGCTGGAGTGGTTTTTACTAGATCAGATCCAGATTTTACTACGGTAATTGCTCTGTCATTCTTGTTTGCTGTAGATGGCAAAGCAACAGCTTCTTCCGAAAATGCTTCTCTCCTACTATTTCTCCACGAGAAAATATTACGTATTAGTTGATAATGAAGGTTAACAGAATATAAAAGACAGAATCATAACTTAATTGTCTAAACTAATCACGGATTCACCTGTGAACATTGGCAGGCTGAATATTCGGCAAGGCTTTTGATGAGGGACTCGATACCTAAAATAAACAAAATGAATAAGAACATTTAAGCAATGGAGTGATAGGGGCAAGTAAATCTCCAGGTGCAGTGTTGAACATACAGTAGCAAATTAATTTTTCTCTAAACAGTTGTGAGAGAGCAGTGTCAGAATTATGATATTCAATCATGCTTAATGTAGCATAACTGCAGAAGAGCAAAGAATTACCTGGGTCGAAACAGCCATCGACTTTTCTGTTAATCTGTCAAACAACTTTTCGTTTTCTTCATGCAACCTCTGTGCAAAAACATCATTTTATTCAGATAAATGTACTAGTGCAAATATTAGTGGTTCAGCCAGAGGCCACAAACTCTACCAACCAGAATATGTTCAAAAGTAAGAAAGAGCAGAACCTCAATCAGTGCATCACGTTTTTTCAGTTCTTCCTCAAGTCTCTTGGTAACAGACGAAGAATCAATTGTGCTGTCACCCGCTTTTGGTGTTGAAGAAATTATGTCCTGAGAATGCAAGGCATCTCCTGTTCTTGTTGTGTTGGATCTAACGGCCTCACCTACTTGTGATTCTAGGTCTATAATTTTGGCCTGCATCAAAATCAAATGAAACACAGGAGAATGGTATGACTATCATGTGCAGAGACGTCAACAAATTTAAATCACTTGCTTTGGCATAATTCTAAACTTTAGAGAGTATATATTAATACTCATGGAGCACCAACCTGGAGATTCTGAATGGTTAAATCATGTTGCTCCATTTGCAGCTTCTGTTCCTGGTCCAACTGTAAAAGTTGAGCTATTTGATTTCTTAACTGAAAATTCTGCTCCTTCTCTAATTTATGTTTGTCTACAAGCATAGTATTCTCTGACTGCATAAAATAGGATATGGATAATGAGCAACAAGCAAAAAGTTGGAAAAGCCGACCAAAAACCCAGATGAAGCTGTAATACCTTTAAATCTGATTGCAATGAAAACGAAACTTTCCATGCTCTCTGCACTTCACTATAGAGCAATACACACTGGTCATTGGCTTCTTTAAGTGCTTGTTTTAAGCCCACAACCTCTTGTTTTAAGTTCTGATTTTCTCTCTCTTTCTCTAACAGCTCCTTCTGAGCATCACTTGCCTGCAGGACAAAAGGTTATCTACGCTGTACATTTTGTTGCTAAACGAATAATTCGAAAACGGAAATACTTAGTCAGAATAATTTTATACGACGTTTTTTCTCTAAAAGGATAAACTAGAATTTGGAGAAATAAAACCAACAGATCAATCAAGTCAAATCCTAAACTTTCTCGTTCCTTAATGGTTGTATCTTTTTCACTTCCACTTACAACATCTCTCCATTTCTTGATTGTATCTCGATTTCCAAGGCTTGGTACTGTATTCCTTGCTCTAGCAGCATAACTGAGAGATGATATTGTCTCAGACAAGTTTTGTGCACTTGGACAGATGTTAACAATCATCAATGTTTTGGAGCTTCCCCCTACACATCCAGGATATTGCATCTCAGTTACTACGAGCTTCCAAAATGGTGAAACAAAGAAAAAATCCAGGGTGAAAGAAAGAGGAAAGGTGCATGTACGGAAAATAACTTTTTTTTTACCTAGTGAATCTGCAAGTATTCTCGTAAGAATTGAATTCTCATAAGGAATAGAATCCTTTTCTGACGTTAAAGAGGATAAAACATCTCCCAACCTATAGAACCAGAGATATATGCAGTAAGTAAAGTTAACAAGAACAAATTCATGCATTGGAGCCCACACATGGAAAATTATGTCTTTCCTTTTCATGATAAAGACATGTGCAGCTTATAATTTAACATACGTTGAAATCGACTTCATGACATGCAGCATATCAGTGACGTGGTCTCCACTGTCATCTTCCATGGTTAAACCTTCACTTCCAGCCAAGTCAACCAAAGAAAGCTTGCTATATATGTTTTCTCCGGTGATTGTGTTGCTATAGTATATGTGTATTGTGACAATCCTACCAAGAGAGAAGCCATTCATAAAAGACATGTGACTTGAGAACCTTAGCAGAGAATTATCTCCATATAACATGCAAGGGGATAAAATAAAACATACAGATGAGTCACATTAAATTTTGATTTATCATTGCGCCGGTTCTGAAATGCAGATTTTAAGACTCTTATGAACTCCAGTGGATTATCAACTTTTCCCTGTCCGAGCTCTATAACAGATTCGTGTAAACCCATGTTGATCTTCGGCAAGTTGCTCTGATTGTCCAACAGTAGATCTCTGATCTGAAAGTTAAAATTGCTGAATTAGAAGTTTCAAATTTTATTACAGAACCATCTTGGCAAAGGAAATGTAAGCCAAAAGTATTAGTACTTCAGACACAACTGGAGCACCTGTTCATTATAGATCTCAAACACTGAAACAGAGAAACTGAATCGAGACGTAGAAGTTGAATCAGAGTTGGCCAGGTCGAAAAGTTCCTCAAAACAACGAGAATATAAACCACGGTCGTGATTCAAACCTTCCTGGCAAAACAACAGTCAATTAAGTTGATTCAACGGAGAGCCATGCGGAGATAACAAATCACTGGAAAATAAAAAGTACAATGAACGCTATAAACATGCCCGTGATAATGTATACCTCCTAAATCAACAGACAATATTCACCTCAATTCACATGTTAGACGGAGGATGAAAGTAAGCATATTTCACGCTAACAAAATCAGTTTGATATGCTATCTACCATTGTCATAACTCCAGCTCTAAACTTATCCTGGGGCTCAATTCTAAAGCAAAGAAATAGGAAGAATAAACAAGAAATAAGCAGAAGAGCGTATAAGAGCAAATGAATGACCACACCCTTTTAAAAATGACAAGTAATCGCGTTTATATCATATGCTATGTTTAAATTCTCCGCACAAGGAAAGCTAGACACTAAACAGTAATAGAAAATCTATTGATATAGGTGCTCAACAATATGTGGCCTAATTGTAAACTTTCAGAGAAAAAGGAAAAGAATGGCAACCATGGTGTATGTCTTCCCTGCATAAGTTTGTCCGTAGGCAAATATGGAGACGTTAGATCCATCCAATGCAGATTGAACAAAAGGTTGGACATCGCTGAACAGTGCAGCTGAAGAAAAATTACAGTATAAGTACAGAGGTCGCACTGCTTGCAGCTTTTGTAGATCGAGACCAGAAACTGCTCATGAGACAAGAAGAGACTGCGTTTACTATGAACTACGGTACTTACCTTGTCCAACATGAGGTCCATAAACTCGGTCAAATTCAAAGTCCTTCTTGGGGTTGGTCAGAGTATCATCACTAGTCTGTACACATATGGTGCTATCCCCGGGGAATTCTATGATAGAGGGATCTTCATCCTCAAACAATGGTCTTGCACGGCAAAATACCTTTATGTTCCCTGAAATACAAAGAGAAAAATTCCACAGTACCCGTTAGGTGCAGAGAACTAGCAGAATCATCAGTGAAACTATACTCAAATCAAGATTATAGATATTAAAAGACCAATAGACATATGTTATTGAAAATTGGTACCTTTGGCCGTCAATAAGTCATTGAACAGTCTTTTCTTCTCATTGATAAGTGGAGATATCCTAGCCTCAGTCTCAAGGGCAAATTGATCTGTGGTGCTTTATGAAGATAAATGAATACAATACACTACCAGATTTCCACCAAAATATTAAACAAATATTGGAAGGCCACCTAAAGAGATTAATAAATGGATTCACCAAGTTATAGATGGATTTAATACATAAAAGTTCCAATATTGACGAGTCAGATTTTCTATTATGCTTGCACAACTGACATAGACTTCAATACCTTGTGTAAGAACACATAACTTACCCAGTTTACGACTTTTCTCAGCCAGAACACCTAAATAACGTGTAACCCTCTCAAGCTTTGCATTAGAATACTCTTGCAGATCAGTAGCTTCTTGTCTCAACTCCAAGTAATCTTCTTTTGCAAGCTGTTAAACCAAGACAGTTTTTTTCTTGATAATGGCTTCAACCAAAAAAAATGATCTACACACTAATCTTCCACCAAACCTTCCAATTACACAGCTTAGCTCTCATAACTTCTACAGACTCAGCTTACAGTTAGTGAAATAAAATCAGCTTTTTTCTTTTGACAATAATTTCAACTCAAAACCCAAGCCAACCACGACCACAAACTTACTAACATCAGAATTAATCAAACTTCTTCGAAAATGGATAAACTTCACTGAAATGTTTATCAACGCAAATACAAGAAGATAATACTATGGAGTAAAAAAGGAAGTTGAAGTAAAGTGAAAAAGGAACTGACATTCCACCTTAACTTTCTCCTTTAATCCATAAACCTTAGAAGCAAGAGCTTGCTTCTTCGGGAGCTCGGAGGAGTAAGGCGGAGGCGAAGGCGTCGAAATCGAGTTCCGCCGAAGTAGCGGACCCGTGGCACGGTGACCACCTTCCCCAAACGATGCATTCGAAGACGACTTCCTCGGTTCGAACCCACTCACCTCCCAGTTCCACCTATTGGTTTTACTCCTCTGATCAGCCATTTCATCCAAAAATTAAAGCAGCAGCTCCGATATCCAAGCGGAAGAAGTATTCAAAAGTTTTTGGAATTTGTTTTCTAAAAATCAAAGCTTTTTGTAGCTACTCACAGCGGATTTACTCTCGGTTTGGTATACAAAAAACAAAACAAAAATGAAAGGCGGAGAAGGTCTTTAGATGGAATCAATACGATGCTGTTTCAAAAAATTTCCCCCTTATAGATTTTCTTTCTTTAATTAATTCAAGAAATTAGAGTGTGGGGACGATCCCGAAGCCTTTTGAGACACAAGTATTTTGTGCTCTACGTTACTTCACGACACACCTTATCGCGTTCGAGCTTAACTCATTTATATCTCTAACTAACCCAACTACGTTGACTTCTATTTGTTAAAAACTTTTTACGACCCAATGAATTCTGCAGACTTTTGTCAAATTTTTACGTTTAGTTATAGAATTTTACACGACTACTGATTGGTCAATCGCTTAATTCTATCTTTCGGGTCTTTAGGTGACCTTTGTTTTTAATAGATTCAAAGTTAGTCATTTAAGATTTCCAAGTTCCTACTATCAGGTCAATCTACGGTGTTGTCAAATGCTACTATCCGCAATGAGGACGAAGGAACAATATTAGGATTAATTTAGAAACCACATTACACTTAATAGCATCCTGCATAAGTTCAAATAATCGCCAAGGCTCAAACCTTAACAAAACACAAGTACATGTCAGAAGTAGACAAGAGGAGAAAGCACTTTTGTCTAAAGCTTCTATTCCTTCTTGGATTTGGAGAGAGCTCTCTTTCGCTGACCAAGCATGTACCTGTACATGTGTGGACTACCTGCAATATAGAAAGACAAACTTGGTCGCAGATCAAAATTGAACAGATTCATGGGATATGTTAAAAGAAAGGTTGACTGTGTTTTGTACCTGGGACATAGATTGCAAGGACAAGTATCGTTGCATAGAAGTAGTCGAATGAGAAGTTCAATGTGTTAGGCATCCTAACGCTGTACATCTCCGATGTCTGCAGAAAAAAAAAAAAATGGACCATTCAGGAATCAAGCATATATACTCTCCCCAGATTCCAGCGGAACAGAAAATCATAAAACTTTAAACATGGCATCAAAGTTAATTCATATATGGAGGATTTTACAGTGATGTAAACAGCCTGTCTACTAGAGTGTGAGGAAGTTTTTTTAATAGTTGATGTCTACTCTAGGAGCTTTTAATTCGAATATATGAATGCGTGTTACAACTTTAAGTAGCGTCTTGGTATGGCAGAATAGGTTTTTCCTCTTTTTCAAGAATGGACATGAGCGTGTTGTGTTACCTTGATGTGTGGTAAGGCAAGGTAGATAAGACCAACTTCACTGGTGATACCGGTGGGGTATAGCAATAAAAAGCTGCTGTATCTGAACAGATTAACGAGATGGAATAAATGAGATCAGACTTACAGACTAATCAATTTTCCAATGTGTATTATATTGCACATGAACGACATACCTGAGCCATAAGTGCCATGAAGGTGCAAAGCCTAGAGCCTCCTTAATGCCAAAAAAGGAGTAGCGAATAATCTACAAGATTTAGCAAATTTCTAAGCGCTCAGAAACAGTCATTCATCAAATTATGAACTGAGGCACATGTAAAAGGAATCTACTAGGATAAGACTTCAACCAAAATGGAGTAAAGGGTAAGATATTGTTTTTAAGGGGGCGCTGATACTTCTTTCAAGGATTCATACTTAAGTCAAATCTTTACAGCTAGAAATAATAACAGCGAATCTCTTGGTCTGTACTTGAACAATCCATGTGACAGGAAACTTCCAAAGCATCAGGAAGAGAAACAAGCAATGATATAACAAAAATCAAAAGGAAGACTAAAGTTTACGCACCTCCGTGATGGACCAGCTTATAACCAGTGACGTAACTAAAAAGTGAGATCGAACCTGCAATCATAATGGAACAAAATTCAAACGATCAGATGAAGAAAACAACAATCTTCAATGAGACATAATGAACTCGTAATGCCTGTAACTTTTATAAGCAACCTCTGGAAAACTGTATAGGATTCCCCATGTAAGATATAGCCTTGAACCTATCTGTGGCAGAGTTGCAGAAACAGGAGATCTGACCAAACCTATTTTAGTTTAGAGTCAAAACAGAACACAAATCAGGCAATGATCTTACGATAGTGTAGTGCAAGTTTGAAATTGGTGTAACGGATCAGATTACTCACCTACTAATCCATGAAAAATCTACTCCAGACCCGGAAAATTTCCAAAAATCCAGATTTGAATCAGGAAAAAAAGAAATCAGTAGAAACAATTGTGCACCAAAAGTTCGTATTCTTTAATAACCCGAAAAATTTAAAACAAACACACAAAAAAGAAAATCATGGGAGACGGACCTCGAGAACGGCGGCAGTCTGAGCTAGCTGGAGAGGCTTCTCAATGGCGTCATAGACATTTTCATGTCCTGTTTCTGTCAATGTCTTTACTGCAAAGTACAAAACCTGAGCCCTAAAACCCCAAAATGTCACCAAAATTCAAAAATCAATTCGAGAGAAACAAACTCCACTAATCAGAAGAAGAAGAAGAAAGAGGGTCGACTCGGACTTGCCATCCAGCAAAGACAATCCAGTTGTAGAGAGTGAGGTAGACGCGCCGGACGATGGAGGGAAAGCCCGCCATAGAGAGTAACTAAGCGAGAAAGATTCTTCGAACACCCAGAGGAAGAAGAAGAAGAAGAAAAAGTGTAGATTTTATGGCGGAGAGATCGGAACTGAGAATCATTTATGAATAGAGAGAGAGAGACAGGTAAGCTACTTCTCAACCGTCTTCTTCGGATATTTATGATTTAACCCCATAATTTCACCAAACTTTCTCGAAACCACCCCTATATTAAATATATAAAATTGTCACCTCCCCAACTTCCATAACTGTGGGGAGGTAAACACATTAAAACTTAATTGATTTCAATCGTATATTACATCAAGAGTACTGTAAAAAATCGCCTAACTCATTGAGTTCATCTCACGGATCACTTGAAGCACCTGAGCTTGGTTGAGATTGGCCATCTTTCTGCTCCTTATCAGCCACCAATGGTCCATTTCCACTAGATCTGCGAGCACCAGTAAATTCTTTAGCATCTGTTTCAATGGAAGAAGAATATGTCTCTTCTTCGATTGGAAGTGTTCTTTTTGAGCCCTCTAATGCAACGCCCAGTACTATATTCTCTTCCAAAGCTGATCTAGACAGTGATGATGTTGAACCATCTGTTTCATTCTGTGCATCTGTCTTTGCTGACTTTATTGTGCTAGCACTTCTCTTGGCCTTTGGTTTCTCAGCTCCTGATGTTTCTGTATCGTTTACGGCGGTCACCGGTTTGGTTCCTGGCTTTGCACCTGTTTCATCAGGTACTTTGTTGGTATCAGAAACCTGCGATTCTCCAACTTTCACATTCGTCTTTGGGTCAGGAGAAGACGTTTCTTTGGACTTTGGACTCAGACCCTTGTTTTCTTGCTCTGCGGTTGGTTTTGATGAGCGGTTCTGAGATTTCGATTTGTCTTCTCCATTGATTTTGTAAGAGGGTTCAATTAGCATCAATGGACGCCGAGAAGCAACACCTCCAGGTCCATACATCGATACCCCAAATGGTGCGTTTTCGACATCAGCATCTGTGTACATCTTACGGATTGTACGAATTGGTGTAGCTAGACGTGCTCGGTGGTGGCTTATGACTCTTAAAAGGTCCAACAATATAGCTTCCTGTAACACCAATACAAGAAAATGAAAGTAATAAAGTCAATGGTTCCTGTTAACACTAGGTTGATGGTAAGATAAAAGACTTGAATTTTACCTTTACACACAAGTATTCTTCGTGATGAGACGTCTTCACAAAGCAAGAGATTAGTATCTGTTAAACGAGAATCACATGTCAGAAACAGACAGTCCATTGTTTCCTGAAATTATCTGACCTTCACTTCAAGATAGATGAAAAAGAAAAGATATGCATTGAAGTCTAACCACAAGGGCCTGATTTTCTGGATTGACATTCTCCAAGAATATCCTTCTATGTAACTTCTGCTGCTCAACTTGAGGATTCTTGGCCAATACTTTCCGCATATCAGCTACAATATTCTGTTTGGGGACGTTCAGAACCAGGATTAGCTAATCCATGATTGGAACCTCACTTGTAAAACGAGTTAACGACCATATGGTAATCAGAAAACGCACATTAATTTTGCTGGCATCTAAGTGACTGATTGCTAGGTGAGTTTTGATACGCCAATGAGTTTTCTGAGTAAGATTCCTCACGACATTGACTGTGAACTTATGGTTTGGGATGTGGATTGCCTCGCGGTCTTCACCTCTTATGATTGTTGGCGACCACCACCCAACATGCTGTAAATGAATTGCAACAAAATATTCAGTAGCAAATCTTAAGGAAATGTTCAGGCCTAGCAATGACGTGCACAGAAGGGAGAATAAAAACTCACAATATGTACTAAGCTCGGAGATTATAATACTAACCTCCACAGTACCAGAAACTTCATAACCTTCTATCTTTGTTTGAATCCACTCATTCGGAACAAATGGCCGTGTTGCGTGAATCATAACACTTGAAAGAAAGTTTGTCAGAATCTGGAACAAGAAAAACTCAGTGTTATGAAATATCCTTTGCATAAAAAGGGGGAAAAAAACTTTAAAACGAACTGTGAATATTCTGAATAACCCAGCAATTGAAAAGAGAGTCAGGCTTCACCTCTCGGCCAGCAAGAGTAATCAAAACTGTCCCAAGACCTCCAGCAGTTATCCATTTTTGTGTAGAGAAACCCAGCAATTCCATGAAAAGTGAAACAGCAGCAACCCATACAGCAGAATATACTGCTTTCCCAGCAAATTGAAATCCCATCTGTATTATTCCAGGGCCAAATTAGTAAAACAAATTGAGAAGTCAATTATTTTCTCGATAGAGATTATAGATCTTGCTTGCAGTAACAAAAAGCTTAGACATGTAATTTAGATCAATCAAAACATTTTTTGTGAGTGTTACTTCACTTACAGTCCTTGTATCGCTGGGGTCACTCGTTTCTGAGAAGAGCTTCTGTGTTTGTTGGATAAGACTGCATGGGAACATTTAACAAGAATCAGAAGTCATGAGATGACCACATAATTATTTCACGTGAAAGAAACCACCAACATACAGACACAAAAGATGAACGACATGGTATATATATATAAAGACAGCACGCTTACCTTGATATGCAGTAAGCAAATGCAAGTACTGTTGACAATGACCTCACAAAATTCAAAAGACGATCCTTCACAATTTTGCTAGCTTCTGTAGGAAGGACAACCGGATCTAATGCCCTGTATAAGGAATAGTCACCAAAATCAACCATCTAACAATTGTCTCAACAAAGCGCTTCAGATGGAGCTAATATCTCAACAATGAACCTCAGGGAGTCCTGTAGAATTCTTTACTACACATACCTGCAGATAAATAGAGCTGCTAACCATAGTAGCAGGGGTTGAATATACGAAGTCATAACATGATATGTACCACTCTTTTTCCATCCATTATCATTCTTCTACAATGTGTTAAAAGGTAAAGATTCAGAATATCACGTATAAAAGGCACCACATTAATTTGAACTGAGGCAGCACAAAAAGGAAAGCATAGTGCATATAAACTTGAAACTGCACCTACATTGAGTAATAGGTTTCTTCCTTGGCGAACAATAGGCACTAAACCCCACAGGGAGAAAACAAAAAGAGCAACAGCTGGAACCAGCTTATATACAATAGGGAATTGTTGTATCAAACCCTGTGACCTGCAAGCCACGGAGTGCAAATATTTACAGAGTGCATTAAAAAGAACAAAGAAATTACCACAGACATAAGTGCACCTCATCAGATTTCCCCACCAAAAAGTAAACTTTCCTAAGGCGAACTATGGCAATGACAATACACGTCTACAACAGTGTTAAGCTACTTGAGCTTCTTCCACAATTTCTTTTGAGTATAATAAATCCATTTATTGTGAGCCATATGCCTCGAAAAGTACTATGCAATCCTTCAGTTCCACAACACAATTTTCCAAGGAGGTCTGCATGTGATGATAGGTAACAAGAATTCTTACTTTGTTAGCACCACAGTGACAGCTTTAACAGCAGGTTCAATTGCTTTGCCTCCTACAGAAAAGGATTGACACCTAAAAGCGGTGGTTCTGCATGGTACTGAACAAATAGGCCTACGAAGGTAATCGGGGAGTAATATATTCCTAAAGTTATGTTGCCTCAACTGTATACAGAAAAGTAATATGTTACTAAATATCAGAAACCAGCTTGAATGACTAGAGTTAAGTCTTTTTAAAAATATTACCGGAACACCTAATGAGAGAGGACCCTTTGATATATGCAGCCTCCTCGCGGAACTCTAAGAACAAGCACATATTTAGAAAGACTTCAGGGCTAAGGTAATGAATTAAAAGCAAAGGATTCCAGGGCTAAATAGAAGAAACATACATTTTCTGGATTGTAGCACCTTTGGTTTCTGCAAATACCCAGACTATGGGACAACTGCAATGTACCATAAAGGGCCATAGTTTGAGGCTTTGAGCAGAGATAATGTGTTAGCCAGCGGCGTTAGTAGCACCAATCATAAGCCTCACAGCCTAACGGAAAGAAACTACCGAGTGCCAACAAGAGCCCTGCACTATAGAAATGAAGCACAACGTTGAAACCTATGTGAACGATTCAGATGCAGCAAACAACAGTTCCAATGAAAATATAGCGTCGGCGGTGAAAAGTCTTGAGAATTGCATGTCTAAAATTTGTTAAATCTCCGTTAGAAAACTGTGAGAATGGGTGAAGCAATCAGAACCTATGCAAAATGACCTTTAAAACTCTTAACAATCAACTAAAATTTACAACTCCAATAGAAAGTCTGGATCACAATCCTAACATAAACAACTATAATCAACTGAACACAGCTAGTTTTGACCTTCACATCGAGGAAACATCCAATATCAAAACTTTACAGACCTAGATTCCTCAAAAAGACCAGACTAAAAGGCATAAAATATGTTGATTAAACCCATAATCTCGAGAGATAAAGAATCCAAAATTCAATTAAAATGGGCAATACCAGCATCCTCAACGTATGCTTACTTATACAGAGCCGATGATAAGAATTTGAAAAGAAAAGAAAAAAACAGAATTAAACCTCTCGGACGAAAACCAAATTCAAAAACCATAACTCACGATCGAAAGACTCGGTAAAGACACAAGAACGTATCGAGAGAAGAACAAAACTTACCCCAGAATAAAAAATCGAGGAGAAGAAACAAAATCTTAGGGTTTCAATGAGCTTCTTCGAAGACAGGAACGAAGAGGATTCCCAATTCGCAGACAAAAATACGGTGACGTTTCGTAACTGAGCAATGTTCCAGGTAAAGTGGAAAAGTGGTGAACAAATTGCCACGTGTTTTGACACGTCAGAGTCATGCGGCGAATATATTCGTATAAATAAATGATGCTCCCGCATAATTGGCCTATTACTATTTACACTCATATATTTTCTCAAATTCCATTTTTGTTAAAAATCATGCTTTCTTTCTTGATTTACATATACCGACCCATATTATACTTTAGGATTATGTGAAATTATGTTTGGGATCAATGATTAAAAATGTAGTATATTTGGATTTATATGGTTGGTTTCTTTGGTTGCATGTGTTTTCAATAGCAACTTATTATGACTATATATGTATCACCTTCAGGCGCCGAAGATCTCTCTTCACCATTCTCTCTCAACAAGATTTACAACAACCAAAAAAATCAAACAAATATTGAGGTGAATTAAGAGGAGGGTTTGTCCAATGTATTGAAGAAGAAAAAAAGGATGCTAAGGAGAGCTGCGAACAATGCGTACTCATGGTGGTGGGCAAGCCATGTTCGAACCAAACAATCCAAATGGCTCGAAGAAAACCTTCAAGGTAACATTACATTACATTCCACAAATCATTCATTATTCATTTCTTCAATATTTCAGAATTTTTTTGATAAAAATGTTATCGTATAGATATCGAGGAGAAGGTACAATACGCACTTAAGCTTTTGGAAGACGAAGGTGATTCGTTTGCTAAGCGTGCAGAAATGTATTACAAGAGAAGACCTGAATTGATAAGTTTTGTGGAAGAATCTTTTAAGGCTTACCGTGCTTTAGCAGAACGATATGATCATATCTCCAAGGAGCTTCAAAACGCTAACACCACAATTGCCTCTGCTTTTCCTGACCAAGTCCCTGAGTTTGCCACGAATGAAGAAGACGACGATGTTGTTGCTGCTTCTGTCGTCTCACCGAGAAACCGTAAAACTCACGCAACAAATCACAATATTCCAAAAGTTCCTGATTTCCCTTTAAAAAACTCTGAGGCTACAAAAAGGATGGTCATGTCGAGGACAGAACATAATGCCTCGTCCGTTGTTAACAAGTCTGGATTGAGTAAAACCGAGGCGGTGGAAGAGATTGATAAGTTGCAAAAAGAGATTCTTGTTTTGCAAACTGAGAAAGAGTTTGTGAAGACTTCGTATGAGAATGGACTTGCAAAGTTTTGGGAGATTGAGAAATGTATCATGGAGAAACAAGGGAGGGTTTGTAGTTTGCAAGACGAGTTTGACGAAGGTGTTGTTGTCATAGAAGATAAAGAAGCTCAAATGTTGATGTCTACCACAGCTCTCAAATCATGCCAAGAGAAACTGGATGAGCTAAGAGATGAACATGAAAAGAATGTGAAAGAATCAGACATTACAAGAGAGCAGATCATAGAATCAACAGAGGAACTTGGTAATATTTCTGATGCATTGCTTGGTGATGGAAGAAGAAACCATGAAATATACAGCGAGAATGAGAAGTTGGAATCACTAGGAGAAAAGGTAAATGAAGAGTTTGACGACTCTGAGGCTAAGTCATGTCTTACCATAACAGACGTGGCAGATAAGATTGATGAACTTGTGAATGATGTGATCAATTTGGAGAGTTTGTTCTCATCTCAAGCAGCCTTAATACACAGGTTAAGAGATGAAATTGATGATCTCAAATCACAGATTAGAGCTGTACAACAAGAGAATAAAACATCTCAAACTGATGAAAATATGGTCATGAGAAAGAACTTGACGGCAATAGAGGAAAAGTTGAAGGGTATCAAGGATATAGACCAAGCAGTTGAAGAAGAAAATAATAAGATTGAAAAACAGCTTGCACGAGCACAAATACAACTAAGTTACTTGTCTGAAAGATTAAAAAGTTTGAAGCATGAAGGTAAAGAAGAAGACTTAAAGGCTACTACTAATGTGCCACTGCCAGATCAAGATGCAGAATCTTTGACTGATACAAAGTTGACACAGGAAACCCCTGATGATTCAATTGTGTCTGACAATGTGTTGAGCATTACGTCACCATCTGAAGTGGTTATTGCTGAAAAAGATCATACATATGAAGTTAACCAGGAAGAGACTACAGAGAAGGAAGCTTCTTTACATGATCTGGAGGAACATATTTTATCCCCAAAATCAGACATTGAAACTGAAGATGAAGCATTTTTGCAGAAGTTGCTTGCTTATGGTATTGAAGGTAGAGAGAAACATCTGTTAACCGAATACACCAAAGTACTTCGGAACTATAAGGAAGTAAAGAAAATGTTAGATGAGACAAAGAGTGAAAACACCTTGAAAGATGAACAAGTCCGAGTTTTAAACCATAAACTCAACACCCTGCAAAAAGGTAAGAGTGATGGTGATGATCTGCGAAAGCGGGACAAATTGTTCATGCTTATTTACAGAGAAGACAATGCCATGAATGCAATAACCGGTCAAAAACAGAGGCTATTACCAAATGAAGAGCAATTAGGAGCACGCGTTGATGCATTACTGAGAGAAAATTTGAATCTGTTGGTGAGGTTTAGCAACACCTTTGGCCAGGTACAACAGTTTGATACCGGGATTAAGGACTTACATGTTGAGATAATGAACCTCATCAAACAAAAGAATCAAGATGGTGGAAACAACAGTCTCAAATCAAATGTTCGTCCTATATACAAACACCTCAGCGAGATCCGCACTGAAATGACTGTCTGGTTAGAAAAGAGTTTTCTTTTGAAGGAAGAAATCAACTTGAGAGCTTCAACTTTAAGTGACATACGAAAGGAGATAACAGAAACTCTCAAAAAGGATTCTGAAGACTCCGAAATGAAACTTACAATCTACCAAGGAGCTAAATTTGAAGGCGAGATTTCAAACATGGTAAAGGAGAACAATAGGATATCCGAAGAGTTGCGAGCAGGCTTAGACCAAGTTACAAAACTGAAGAAGGATGCTGATACGACACTCGAGAAACTGGGTGAAGAGTTTTCACTTTCTGAATCAAATACACAATCTTCGCATGATCGTAGAACTCGTATCCCTCTAAAATCATTTATCTTTGATAAAAACCCGAAGAAGCAAAGACTATCCATTTTCTCTTGTATCCAACCTTCATTGTATAGGAAGATGAAACCTCCTACTGGTTCATAAATATATTTCCATGTATTACTACTACGTATGTCGTATCATATGTGTTAAACTGTTAATGTATTTAAATCTGTTTCATTATTACTCAATCTAAGAAAAAGCACGTTTTGCTCCTTTGCTCATTACTCAAAAGTCAGAGGCATTGTGTCCGAAGCGAAAGCAAAACATGGGCTTGCCTTAAAAGAGTTTGATCTTCTTGCTGGATCCTTTCAACATCTCATTAAAAGGCCTGTTTCATATTTGTTATAAGATAATTACAAAACTAATGAGAAACCCAATAGTTTTTTTTTATTAACATAGTAAAAAGTTTTCATACAGGGAACTTCAGATCAGAGTATTGGTTAAACTTGTGAATTACCTTTTGTTTTTTTAAAAACTTTTATTATATAAAGAACATAAAGATAACTTTATTTATCAACAGGCTACAGCTAGCAAAATCGCGTAAGTCTAAGCTGTTCACGGCTGTTTTGTTTGACTAAGGGGCAATTCATATATTTTCTTCGTGATTATATCTTTGTTGTAAAAGAAATAAATAAATTTATGAGGTTGTTTTGTCATTATTTACCAATCTATTAAACTAATCATATTATTTCTTAACGTCTATCAATTATATTACTAATTTAAGATTAGTGATTGTACCCAAATTTTACTCGTTATTCTATATGGTACGCATAATAAGAATTTTTAAGAAGTGTGCAAAGTGCAAAACATCATTACCCCAAGTGGGTAAAATTAGCCTTCAAACACGGAGTTACTGTCAGGATTATTATTTTTTTATTCTTCTTTCTTTTGTCCATTATGTGTGTCTACTTATATATAATAATCAGTATATATGTAATGTAATGTTGATTTTATTTAAAAATCAAATTAAAAAAATAAAGGTGCATGAACGCTTCATCTACTTTTTTATTTTCATATCTTTTGAAATTTTGGTGGTTGTCATACACAAATTCTTGAATTTTGATCAGTGGAATATCTTGAGTAATTGGTTAAATACAAAAAAAGCATCGTAATTTCTGTACAAAAATACGTAAAAATCAAACAATAAAGAAAAAGAAGAAGAAATGGTTTGAGTGCTAATTTGGGTCGTTGCCCCTACAAGTTTGCCTAATACAACCAAAACAACCTAAAGAAATTAAAAAAAGAGAGACAAAGGTTAAAGTGCAAATGTTATAAGAAGAGAGTGATATTTTTTGGGGGGGAACAAAAAGAATTAAAGAGAAGGTTTAGTTAAGGAGATTAAGACAAAAGATGTAAGATTAAGATAATAGAAAGGAGGACAGGGTCGCACGTGCAACACCGAAATCTTCGACCAGAAACGTTATGAATCAAAAGATGCTGCGCACGTGCCTCCTCGGTCAAAGGTCAAAAGCAGCTGATACACACTTAGCACTACTCCTTGGACCTCCCAATTTATAAACAACATTATATTTGGTGAATCATAAATTTTTCATTATTTTATCAATTTTTTTTGGGTATCCAAGATAAGGATGATGATTAGGAGAGTCTCTTTTATCAGCTTATTAAAGATCTTTTAAGGTTCGAATTCATATTATTCACACTTCTACTTCTAATTTCTCTATAATCTCAACTCGATATGTATGTATTCACATGTTTTTATATATTATATGATACAATGTTTTTTTATAATATAATTTAAAATGGCAGTTTTAAGTTAATTTTGATACTTGATTTTTCGTTACGATTATCTTTAAAAGTGATGATTCATTATCTTAAACAAAAAATGATGTTTTAGTTGTTTAATATGTAGGAAAATCTAATTAAGTATCATGCAATCATCGAAAATTTGATCCTAAATTAAAAATTATGATGGACATATATGATCGAAGTGTAACACATATAATAGTTTATAAAACAATCCACAATATAGAACGTGCATATTCTAGATTGTACATTTTTGTTCTCCTTTATACTTTGTGAATGACAGAATAAGAAATGTTTTAATCCAAATTATTGTTAACTGTCACCAAACATAATTAACATGATTAATTGATATTGGAGTAAAAATAAAGTAAAAAAAGGGATCCGTATCATGATAATATCACTTACACCAAACAAAGAGAATATATTTGGTCAATTTCAACAAAAACTGATTATACTACATTGATGAATAATTATACAACTACTTAATACTTACGTGTGATATTGAATCATATGATATTATTATGATTTCAAAAGGGAAAAGAGTGAAATAATGTGAAAGCATGTGCTCATCCTCTCAAGTTGCTAGATTGAGCCACGTGTGATGACGTGGCAGTTTATAAATATATAAGATTTTGCAGAGAATTACAATATACATGTGAATTCGGTGTTCCAATTATTACATTAATTCGGTATTTGTTTGAGCTAACAATTGTATAATTTTGAGGATTAACATTAATTCCATACAAAAGGGGCAGATGTGACAATCCCCACATTTGATATCACATGCTATTACGAGATTAGAAAGCAAAGTCATCCAAAGAGATTAAAAAAGGAAAAAACTTTGAATTGAGTATTATTAGGACAAAAATATTGAAGGAGAAATGGTTAGGTTATTTATGAATTTTAATGCCACGTCACTATGGCCTGAACCCTAACGAGAGGGCACGTCCCCACTTCATTTTAATACAAAAAACACCCATGAAGATATAATTTTAACGTATTCTTCGATTTTTAATAATAATTATTATATTTTTGGTGAAACTGGTTTCTGGTTTGAGTATGAACGACAAACCCTGATTACGGTTTATGTTTTTTATATTTTGTTCACAACATAGTTTGTCAAAATTCGTCATCGACCATCAACTTTTTTTGGTCAAAGGAATTCACTGAGCAACATGGGCTTCCCAAATTGTTTAGATAAAGTTTTAAAATATTTATTTAGATCAAATATATCATCATTTCTGCATATACAAAGAAAACTAGCTAGCTTTGAAAACAGAAGTGAATTACATAAATATGACAATTGTAGATCACAAGATAATTGAAGAATTACATGTCAAAGTGTCGATGATCACATTCGTAAGCAGGAGAGAGTGCCAACGATCCATATGATCAACATGCATGGTCAACCAATTGGTCAACGGACATGATACTTCCCCATTCTCGTGTTCGCTTTTCTATAGGCATGTTGGTTCATATTCATAGATAAAGCGCGGATTTCACATTAATGTCCCCACTTCTTATAATCCCAATCAAAAATATGAATTAAATCAACATTTCTACGAACTGTAGTGGATATAATTATCAATCCATAAACGAAATGAGTTATAGTGTGAAATAAATGAACTTCAAAAGAGATAAAAAAAAAAAAAAAAAAAAAAAAAA
>WJSH01006044.1:126045-136616 GCA_009757365.2 Lepidium campestre
GAGAGTGATGAGAATTCACCTCTAATACTCTGATCTGTCAGATAGATATTAATACGTGTGTAGAGACCGTAGTTGAAAGGGCATTTCAAAGTGCTAAAGCTACAGCTGGTGAGAGCTGAGATTACAAACTGTTTGTGGTCGGAGAAATTGAGCTGCAAAGACAATTTCCACAGTACGTTGTCGAATGACAAGTTCTATGTTGCTATCCATATTAAGCATTTATGAATGACCTGTCGGAGATTTTGTTTTGGCACTTAACAAAATTTCTTCCATGACTATTTCTGTTCAAATACTTTTGTTAAGATATTTCGTCCATGAGTACTATATGAATGTTTAACACTAGGTGTCTAATAAAGTTTCGATTACATTTTAACATTTGAACTTGGATAGTTACAAAATGATCAATCGATATATAAACGCTGGGTAGATATTTATACGAGGGCGGTTAATAATTAGTATAAACTAAACGTAAGGTACTTAAAATATCTTGATGGTATAAAATAATGTTAAAAAGATATTGGAAGTTGAATAAAGTAGAAGTATAGTAATAGGATACGAAATGCTCTCTATGTAATATGTATATAAATTAATTAATACGACATGAAAGCCCTAATCACGTGCCTTAATTGCTGGGCCTTCCTTTTTTCTTCTTAATTTAATTATTTTTATTTGCTTCGTTTTTTACAGAGGAAACCCGCCTCCTCATCTGGCGGGTTGTTCCCCACAAGCCTTTTCTTTTTTTGTATCTCGAATTCTCAACTTCTTCACTATTATTATTATTTTAACTATTTTTTATTTAAACTTTTCGATTTGATTTTTTAGTTTGGCTATGCAATAAAATGTTATTTAACCAATTAGGCCTAATATTATTTTACCACAGGTACTTGACCATTTTCTTTGACCCAAAAGGTGTTTAGCTACTATTGTTTAGTTCTCACTTTGCATCCTACTCTATTACCCTCTTAACCTTTTTTTTTTTATAATAACCCTATCATATAAATGTACAATGTGACTATCTATATATACATATTTTTAGCCGACCAAAAAAAAAAATATACATATTTTAAAAAATTCATTAACAAGAACGCTATATTTAAAAAAAAAAACAAGATGCATTGAGTTATTATCACTAGACACTTTCTATTTACGGTGATAAAATTATGGTTTTAATATAATTGTATAATCTTAATATAAATAAAAATTGATTATTTGAATGAACATGAATATTACTCGTCAACCACATTTTATGCACGACCTTTACAATAAACTGGATGAAAAGGATGCATTAACTTTTTACGTGACAATTTTGGAATACTACAGAAACTATAGGGGGTAAATACGAAATATCAACTAAATAGAGGAGTTAAACTGTAAATAAAGTTGTAGCGTGTAAAAAAAGCATAGAAAAACCAGCCCGACCCGGAATTAGGATGGGTGGGTTAAAAAAGTGGGGCCAGGGGAGAAGAAAGCGTTACAATGCATGTAGGACAAGTGGAGAGTGTAGAAACAACTAATGGTTTGCTTCGGAGTTTTAGGGGTATTTTCGTAAATTTAAGATCGCCTCCCAGATCTTTTGCGACCTTGTTCTGGACAATATTTCTCCTCCGCAGTGCTATAAAAAGTCTCCTCGACTAAACTATTCTTTTAAATTATATATATTTTTCAATCAAACTCAAAGAATTTCACGAAAATGTTATTTCTACTCTCTTTTTTTTTTATCATTATTTTTTGCATTGCATTGTACTGGTGATTGTAATAGTCCCCATTTTACATTTTCAAAAAAATATATGTAAAATGTGTCGTTTGCTATATAGTTGTATCAAGGATATCTGAAAACTTTCGAAAACATACATTTAATAATCACCAATATATGGAAAGGTAGTGTAAACTCTTAAAATGTAAACTGGTCGAGTGTTTATGAAGGTTACTTAATCCAAATTCATATGTTTGATTAACTTTCACAAATTCTCCAATAAGAAAGATTTATGTTTATAACAAATGTAACCCAAAAAAACAAACTCACATTTGTGAAAGTAGTTTTTGTTTTGTCAACAATCTATAATTTAAACGCCACTATCTAAAATTTTATTTTAATCTATCAACTATAATAGAAGGAAATCAAACTTAAAAATCATTAATTTAATTATCCTAACGATCCGTTATATTATATCTACTGTAAAATAAAGAATTAGCTCATAATCACCTACTCACGTTATGCATAAGTGGTAGTCAAAGTTATGAGTCGGACAAATGACTTGGAGTTATTACAAAATGAATAGAATTAACTAAGATACGTCTTTACATAATTAGTCATATCATAATAAAAATAATGAAAAAAAACAAAAAGTAAAAGCAAATAAAAATAAAAATAGATATCGCTCTCTAAAATCCCCTCCGGTATTACGCCGGGCGACACAGAAGAAACCGCTCTACTTTTTAACTCTCTCTACATGCACATTCTCTCTCTCTCTCTCTACTGCAACTGGAAATGTAATTTTATTTATTTATATAAAAAAAACAATATTATTTATCTCCCTTTCTTTCTTTATAAGTATAGTTCTGAGAGTTCCTTAAAGAGCTTCTGTTTCATCTTCTTTTTTAGCTTCATTCAAATCTCAGACACCAGTTTACATGCATTTGCTCTCTCTATAAAGCCTTCACTCTTTGTCTTATTCAAAAGAACATGCAATAGAGAGATAGATCTTCTCTTAATACCTCGTGATTAACGTTTTCTCTACTCTCTTCTTCTTCCTCCTCCAGTCCACACTAATGTACGCACAATTACTCTGAAACCTTAGTAGTGTAACGCTTCATCAGGTTTGTTTTTATTTATATAAAAAAGCTTACCTTTATTTCTGGGTTTCTTCTTAAATCTTCTTTGTCTTTTTCTGCAGAATCACATTAGAAATTTGTAGGCGTTCCTTCCATTCTCTCTCTCTTTATCTCCTAATTTCTTACTTCTTTAAATATAATCTCAGAAGGATTTTACTGAAGAACAACAACAACAAACAAGAGAGAGAAAATCAATTCTATATAAAGTAAAAAGCAAAAAAACTTGATGGCTCCGATGACGAACTGGTTAACGTTTTCTCTGTCACCAATGGAGATGTTGAGGTCATCTGATCAGTCTCAGTTTGTGTCTTATGACGCTTCTTCTGCCGCTTCTTCCTCTCCTTATCTCCTCGATAATTTCTATGGTACTTTTTTCTTCTCTATTGTTTTTCTGTGAGGTACGAAAATAAATACGAATGATTGTTGTGTTTACAGTAGTACATACATGCTCGTGTGTAAGTATAGACTCTGTGTAACGGACTTCGTAGCTTATCCCTATTACTGAGTTTGCTGAACTCAGCCTCCCCTCGTGTTTTTTCTCTGATTTTGTCTCTTTCCTGAGAAAGGCAAAGAAAATTAAAAGACAGATTTTTCTTACTCATACGGAATAATAGAGACTTCTCGTGATCTTTCTTCTTTGATCTTCATAAAAAAATTCGATTTTGCTTTTTCAATCATCTATGTGTGTATGTAAATCCTTTTCTCACTTTCATTTTCCCAGAAAATCTTTAGTTCAAACTTGCTGATGTTATGTGTTCTGATTTTATAGGTTGGACAAATCAAAAACCACAGGAGTTTTTCAAAGAAGAAGCTCAGATAGCAGCTTCAATGGCGGATTCAACAATCCTAACAACATTTGTAGACCCGCAATCTCATTCCCAAAGTCACATCCCTAAGCTCGAAGATTTTCTTGGCGACTCATCTTCAATCGTCCGTTACTCAGACAACAGTCAAACCGAAACACAAGACTCTTCCCTCACTCAAATCTACGATCCACGTCACCACCAAACCGGGTTTTACTCTGATCATCACGATTTCAAAACCATGGCTGGTTTTCAAACCGCTTTCTCAACAAATTCTGGTTCAGAGGTCGATGACTCCGCCTCAATCGGAAGGACTCATCTTGCTGGAGAGTATCTGGGACACGTGGTTGAATCTTCCGGGCCAGAGCTAGGGTTTCACGGTGGATCTACCACCAACGGAGGAGCTTTGTCACTTGGTGTTAACGTTAACAATTCTAATCACCGGAATGATAATGATAGTGATCAGATTACTACTAATCATCATTACCGAAGTAATAACAATGTTGAGAGAATCAACAACAACAATAACGAGAAGACAGACTCTGAGAAGGAGAAGCCTGTTGTAGCTGTGGAATCATCAGATTGTTCTAAGAAAGTCGCTGATACTTTTGGACAAAGGACTTCAATTTACAGAGGAGTTACTCGGTAAGTACATAATTAAGAGAATTAATTACATATTTTGATTTGCCATTGACACAAAGGTCAAGACTTGAATAGGTAATTAATTAAATAAAGTCTTTATCTTTTTGTTTTAATGTAAGTATTAATGTAGTTTATGATTGATGCAGACATAGATGGACGGGAAGGTACGAAGCTCATCTATGGGATAATAGCTGTAGGAGGGAAGGTCAGGCCAGGAAAGGACGTCAAGGTATATATATTTTTAATATACATATATAATTTTCAAGTTTCTAGTTCTTACTTGTATTTCACTTTTACAATCTTTCTTGAAACCAAGACTTGCAATCTCTGTTTTTTTTTGTTCTTTAGTCCTGATGTTTTTTCTTGTAAATCATCAATACATTAGATGGCAAAAACTGGATTTGTTTATGTGTCTTAAGTGGGTTTAAAAGCAATAAGAAAGGGGGAAGAGTGAACAATAGGACAAAGGATTTGTCAAAGAAAATTGAATGCAAGATTCAAAAGAAGCTTTACCTTTTTCTTTTTTCCTATTGATCTGTCTATATCTTTATATGATGACTGATAGAAACTTTGGGTGATTTGCATTTGTGAAGGGGAGCCAGAGTTTTTAACTTGACAATACTTTTGAGCCAGAAAAAAAGAAATAGAAATATATAAAATATAGTTGTTGTTGTTTGATGATGTTATTTCATATATTTAGCAGAAGGGTGCCGCCATTTTGTTCCTTTGTCTTTATTACATTTCTTTTCCTTTTCACAATCCTTTCATTTCATTTCACACTTACTACACACATACTAAAGCCTAAAGGTACATAAGATGGGTCCCATTGTATTTGCCTATATGATGCAATCTCTGTTTCTTGATTGACATGTTTATTGGACCCACTTTGACCCTCTTCACTTTATAATCCCACATTTCTCTCTTCACCTACACATATAGTATATATGATTTGATGTTAGCCAGGCATGTGATGTGAGACCATTGGACTGTTTTCGTTAGTTTTAGCCTTTTAGCTGGTTAGAGCATTTAGGTTGATTAGAGATTGATTTTGTATGCAAATATATGGTGTTGCTCACAGTGAAGAAAGCTCAGTGAGGTGTGTAGTGTAATTTCTTCTGTCCATAAGGTGTCAGATTGATTTATGTGTAGTGTTCACATCAACAAAGCAAAGTCTGAATATTCTCAGTGGCTTTTGCTTTATTTTTTTTATTTTTTGCTTTTGCTACCACAAGAGTGTGTGGATCTAGGGTTTGACCACTTCCATAACTCTTAATTCTCTTTTTTTTTGTTTTATTTTGGTTTTTCAAATTCTCTCACTTTTTGCTTTCTGAGTATCATCAGACTGTTATCAATATCCAAAAACAAGTTCTTAGAAAAAGTTAATATGATTGTTGATGACTAATTTGCTGCCTTATGCATTGTCTGCATTCTCATCCTGCATAATGGAGTCAGAGTTTAATATTTTAGTTTATTTTTCTAATTACCACTTTGGCTAAGTCTCGTGCTCTTTTTCCGCATGTACTACTTGATATGGTTTGCGTTTGGATGGATTTTGGTTCTGCTTAAATCAACAGTGTACTTGGGTAAGAACAACATCTCAATCAGCTTGATATGTAATTAATGTTGTTGTTTATCTATTAGCAGTCTTAATAAAATTTGTGGATGATTCAGGTGGATATGATAAAGAAGATAAGGCAGCTCGAGCTTATGATTTAGCAGCTCTTAAATACTGGAATGCTACTGCTACCACCAATTTCCCTGTAAATACCTTCTGTCTCTTTTTCTGATGCAATCCGTTTGTAGTTTTTAGTCACTCTTTACTAATCCGTTCTAATTATTTTAGATAACTAGTTACTCGAAAGAACTAGAGGAAATGAAGCACATGACCAAGCAAGAGTTCATTGCTTCCCTCAGGAGGTAATCCAACAGCCAAAGCTTTTTTTTGAATCAAATGGTTTATAGGCTTCTTTGATAGTAACACCTTGAACCCATACCATACAGGAAGAGCAGTGGTTTCTCTAGAGGAGCTTCAATATACCGAGGTGTGACAAGGCATCATCAACAAGGACGTTGGCAAGCAAGGATTGGTCGTGTTGCCGGGAACAAAGATCTTTACCTCGGAACCTTTGGTAAGTAAATCAGCTATAACCTTGATCTGTAAGAAGAAGTAAATACAGTCATCGACAGTAGATAATTAGTTAGTTCTGGTGTTGTTGTTGTAGCAACGGAAGAGGAAGCGGCTGAGGCATACGACATAGCAGCGATCAAATTCAGAGGAACAAACGCTGTAACTAACTTTGAGATGAACCGTTACGATGTGGAAGCCATTATGAAGAGTGCGCTTCCCATTGGTGGTGCAGCTAAACGTCTTAAGCTCTCTTTGGAATCTGCTTCATCAGAGCAGAAACCAATACTGGGTCATCAACTTCACCAATATCAGCAACAGCAGCAACAACAACAACAACTTCAGCTTCAGCTTCAGTCATCTCCTAATCACAGTAGCATTAACTTTGCCCTTTGTCCTAATTCAGCCGTTCAGTCTCAACAGATGATTCCATGTGGAATTCCTTTTGAAGCAGCTGCTCTTTACCACCACCACCAACAACAGCAGCAACAGCAGCAAAACTTTTTCCAGCATTTTCCGGCTAATGCAGCGTCTGACTCAACCGGGTCTAATAACAACAACTCCAACGTTCAGGGATCATCAATGGGAATTATGGCGCCGAGTCAGGCTGAGTTCTTCCTCTGGCCTAATCAGTCATACTAAACCAAATCATATGATTTGATTGAGTCAAGTTATTTCAATCGTTTTAAGAGATACAACTTCTTCTCTCACTGCGCTAATCTTCTTCAAGATTCTGGCTAACCCATAAGCTGACTAGAAGCATCTGAAAGTCTCACTTTTGTCTTTTATTTTTCCTTCTCTTTTTTTGGTTAACTGTTGTTTAGGCAGGAGTAGGTGATGAGGGTGAAATGTGGAAGGAATCTAAATGTCGTTATTGTATTAAATGTAGAACTCGGTGGCTAAAAGTGCTAGTCTTTTTGGTGGTTCTTTTATATTTTGTATGTATCTGTGTTATCAGCTTTGTCCTTAGCGTACTCTGTTTTCATTTATGAGATAATTTTATCTCGAGAAGGCTTTCGTGTTGCTATTGTACGATATATTGATTAAACTCATTAGGGGCTTTAGGTCTCATTTAAAAGGTTGATGGGCCTTCTTCCTTGTCCTAGCCAGAAGGAGCTCTCTTGAACTGCGGATTGGCTTGAGATGAGTCAATCCGGAAGATCTGCTGGATTTTGGAATGTTTTGATTTTGTTATTGTTCCTCATCGAGACAGGTAACTTTGAAACTGGTGCTCTGTTTCTGTTTCACAAACGAATCAGAGACATAACAATGGAGTCTATCAAATTGACCAACTACTTTGGGGTTGAGAGACATACCAAAGTTGTAAAACAACAGAAAGACACATGTTGACGATATTCACAGTTTGGTTGTACAAGAAGAAAAAATGCAACCTATGGAGAATAACAAGCAAAAAGTTGTTGCTTCCTCTGCAATGGGGCCTTGTGTTATTTAGAGATTAAGTTGGATCAGGTTGCTTCTATTCACACTCCAACAAGAGCTGCCTATGGCGGGTGAGTTCGTTGAGGTATGAGGAAGAGGTGTGATCTTGTAGATCGCACAGGTTCACTCTTTCACCTGTCTTGTGCTGCAGCTCAGCTGGCCCGTCTTCTCCACGCAACAACTGCACCACCTGCACAAGAATTCCTTTTAAAACCAAGATTTTGGTTTAGTTTTGAAGATATGTGAAGTTGGGAAGATGATTAGATACCATACCCGGATCATGTCAGGTCGCATTGCAGGTATATGATGTATGCACATTGAAGCTGTTAGCAACACTCGTTTCATCTCTGTTGGATCAAACTCATTTCCTAGCCGAGGATCCACAATGTCCTCAATGCTGTTCCTCTCAAGAAAAGGTTTTGCCTGCATTTCCAAATCGATAATATAAACCAAAGATCTCTTGCTGAACTCTTTTGATGGTTCTACTAAGTCAAAGAGTTTTAGGTGTATTACCCATGCAACAATGCTCTGTCTGCTTGCTGTATCGACAGCTCGACGACTAGTTATGATCTCTAGAAGCAATACACCAAAGGCAAACACATCGATCTTCTCATCAACAATGCCGTGCATAAAGTACTCTGGAGCTAGATAGCTGCAGGGAAAAAGAGAATAAGGGAAAACCAGATCTTTAGTTTTTGATCACCAAAGCTGTTCATCCAAAAGCTTTCTCTTTTTTACCCGAATGTTCCTTCAATGGGGAAAACAACATGATGAGGCCACTTCTCTGGGAGCCATTTTGCAAGTCCGAAATCCGAAATCTAAAACGAGATAAGACATAATTTTCAAACCAACCTTTAACCAAGAAAATCTTCAGGGAAGTCATAAAAAGTTGTTTACCTGAGCTTCGTAATCTTGGTTGAGCAATATGTTAGAAGCTTTGATGTCACGGTGAATAATCCGTCTTGGACAAGCATTATGGAGATAACTGAGACCATCAGCTATACCTACAGCCACTTTATACCTTATCTTCCACTCCAGACATTCCTCTGATCCTACAAAAGATCAAAGAGACAAGATCACAACAATGTCTGATTTTAAAGAAAGTTATTATCAGTAAGAATAAGTCTTGAAGAGTACCGAAGAGCATAGAAGCGAGGCTGCCATGGGGGGAGTACTCAAGCACAAAATGCAAACCGCAATCACTGCTGAAACCACGAAGCCGAGCTGCGTTTGGATGGTTTACATGTGCGATTATACCGAGCTCTGAAAGGAAATCACTCACTCTTATCTCTTCTTCCTTGGCGTGCTTCATCAGCTTCTTGATCGCCACCGTCTCACCATCAGACAAAATCCCTTTGTATACCTCCGCATGTCCTCCCTTCCCGATCATGTTCTCTAACAAAAAAAAGACATTACTTCAGAACGAAACTCAGATTCTCAATTCAAGATTTGTTGAAGAAGGGTTTGAGTTTTTTGTCTTTACCAGGATTGAAATCATCGGTGGCTGTAGCAAGCTCTTCATAAGTGAAGTTTCTCCAAGAGGGTTTAGCCATAAAGAAGGCTTCACAAGGGAAGTCATTTTTAGACGGAGAGAGTTTTGGTTGCTTGCGACGCAAGTTTTTACGGGTGAATTCGTAACTTGCTAGAAGAGGAATGACTGAGAATCGTCTCATGGACTTCTTCTTGATAGATTCAATCATTTTGTTCCATTGAAGACCATGGTTAGAAGACGAAACGTTTTTCGGAGTATTTGAAAGCGGCGACGATGTTGATGACTTATCATCAGAGGAACACGAGCTACAACTACTGCTATTTTCAGAATCTGAAGCCATAACTGCGATTCCGAGTACTCCTCTTGGAGATAATGAATCTTCGAGTCCTAAGTCATTCCTGTGAAGCTCTATCTCTTGATTCTCTTTGCTTTCTTCGTTGTTATTCTCTATGTATGTTACAAGGACAACAAAAAAGTGAATTCTAGTCTTCCCCAAACGAATTTTTATTTTATTTTTCAATGAAACCCAGAAATAAAACAAAAGATAAGAACAAGCTTTATGTTTATTGAATACCTTCAAGAGCCATAGCTCCAATGGTTCTTCTTCCTTTCTTCTTCTGTGATTCTCTCCAATAAATTAAAATCAGAGTTCCATAGCCAGAAAATGAGAAACAGAAGAAATTTGATATTTGTTTGTTTCTTCTGAAAAAAAGAGAAAATAGTTATTCTTGGAAGAAATAGAAAGTTTAAAGAAGAGTCAGGGTTGCTGAGTGGAGATGGATTGGAATATCTGCTATATTTATACAACTCCCAACTTTTTTGTTTCTTTTTTGCTTTCAACTGTAAGTCAAGTTTGGTTTAGTTTTTCTTGTTTTTTTTTTTTTTTTAAATTTCTTATTTCCAATTTTGTTGAGGAAGATGAAAGGATTAGAGATTAATGCCGTAACTAACGCCTTTACTAAGTACGAACTCGACGGTTGAATTATCTGGAGCTGTTTGTGGGCATTTTCGTCAAATAATTTTTAAGACACATCACCTTTGCTTGTAATGAATTGAAATTTTTTAATTTAAAGGGATTTGTTAAGATTATATTTCACTCAAATTATATTCTCCGCAAAATATAGTTAAATCTGAAATAGCCCATGTGAAATAAGGACATCTTTTACGGTTTTTGTTTGTTTATTTAGCAAACCTACCTGTTTTTTTTTTTTTCATTTTTTTTTTTTTTTTTTTTTTT
>WJSH01006044.1:136665-166067 GCA_009757365.2 Lepidium campestre
GGCTAGAGTATGGTTTGGAATAAGGAAATTATATACAAGATTGAAAAATAAAATTAAAAGGCAAATAAAAAAAAAGGATGTCCAAATTTGCAGTTATAGGAGTTGACAAATAAACAGTGTGCTGTCTGAAATTTTCTTTTATATTTTTCAATTTTTGGTGGCGGCATAAAGAGAGGAAACATATGGCAGACAAATTTGACTACAAACTAAGCCATCGATCATTATTATGAAATTTTAACATTCAACCATATTATAGTATTTAATATTCACAAAAATACTAAAAGAAGTTTCTACTACATAATCCCTGTTTGAGAGATTTAATAATAACATAAGAGTTACCCTTTGGTAATGATGGCTATAATTGTTTAGGTATACGAATTAATCATGATTTTATGTCTCAACATAACCATTGTCAATTTATCATGCGTCGTGACAAGATGGACCCATCTCAAACTTGTACCAATGGGACTACCAATAAATCTATATTGACGTAGATGGATTCCTTAATTTTCGAGGATTATAATGACTTTATGTTTGCCAAAAATAATAATAATTATAGTTATCACTTATTCACCTAAGGCATTAAAACCAACCAACTTTCCCATGAGGACAATTCAAGTGAAACTAATTGACTTGTTATTGATCCTTTTTGATGTAGTTGTTGTTGTCTGAAAACAGTAATACTTAATTCATACAAAGTTGATATAAATCTACACAGTACACATAGTCCACACGCAAAAAGATAACATTTTCATACTTACATCACTAAGGAAATTAAAAATGTATTAATAATACAATCACTCAGTTTGTCTGAAGTAAATTACTAGTGATTTAGTCATACATAAAAACAAAAGATCGCAGTCTAAGTAGGGAAGATTTATCGTGTTAGTTGGTGAACTAAACCCGTTAATACGTACACAACCATTACATTTCTTCTTTCTTTGGTCGGCCTCAAAAGCCCAAATTAAATCGCCACCAAACTCACCAATGTGAATTTCAGTTAGAAAAGTCAGTTCAACCGATTTTCTCGACATTTATTTACAATTTAATGTAATTATAACGATTATGCACAACAAAAAGCGCCTGTAGCTCAGTGGATAGAGCGTCTGTTTCCTAAGCAGAAGGCCGAAGGTTCGACCCCTTCCTGGCGCGTTTTATTTAATTACCTTACATTTCAAATATGATCTTTTATAATGGCTTTTATAAAGCCCAACCCAAAAAAGAGTGAAGCCCAAATGGAAAGTTATTTGTTTACTAAACAATTAAAGATAGAATATATAGAGATCCACATTCACACCAAAGTAACAAGGAAGATCAAATATAACACAAGCAACAAGAAGTCAAGAACACACGAGAAACAAAAGCGAAAGAGGATATATATACACAACATCTGGTCAACGACCAAGTTGAACACTTGAAAACGTTACGGTAGCTCCACTAGTGCTGACTGACGTTGTAGTACTAGAAGTTGACACATGATAAGTAGCGACAGGCATTTTGGTTGGAAGATGAGGCATTGGTGCTTCAAGATTCAAGACTTGGATTGCTTGTTTTATGGAAGGCCTCGAATTTCTATCAGGATGAGCACACCATAGTCCGACTACCATGAGACATTCTGCTTGCTTCTCGTCGAAACCATTGACTCTGAGTTTCTCATCAATTATTGTGGTAACTTCTCCTTTTCCATACAGATCCCACACTTTCTCTACAAGGCTTGTTTCAGGCTCCATTCTTCCTTGTCTTGGATCCACAGACCTTCTTCCTGTTACAATCTCTAATGTAACGACCCCAAAGCTGTAAACATCAGATTCTTTGCTCGCCCTTCCGGTGCTTATGTATTCAGGAGCCATGTAGCCAAATGTTCCTGCTAACCCTGTAGTTTGTGGACCCAACTCGTGGTCCATCAATCTAGCCAACCCGAAATCACCAAGCTTGGCATTAAAATTGGAGTCAAGCATTACGTTACTTGCCTTGATGTCTCTGTGCACAACACATTGTTCCCACTCCTCGTGAAGATAAAGCAACGCAGAGGCTAGACCGAGTGTTATCTTACACCTCACAGCCCAAGCCAGATGCTGGTTTTTACCAAATAGGTGAGCGTCGAGGCTACCATTTGGCATGAACTCGTATATCATTAGAAACTCATCTTTCTCATGACACCAACCAATGAGTTGTACAAGGTTTCGATGTCTCAAACTGCTGATTATCTTTACTTCCGTAATGAACTCTCTCTTTCCCTGCTTAGATCCGCCAGCAAACTTCTTTATCGCAACCATCATATCAGAGCCGTGTAAGTACCCTTTATAAACCGCTCCAAAACCTCCTTCCCCTAGCTTCCTCTCATCTGAAAAGTTGTTAGCAGCTGATACAAGTTCTTTATAAGTAAACTTTCTTGGTCCTGCTCCTCTTTCAAGATCGTCATTTATCGACGTCAAGTTTGTTGTCTCCTCTTCTTTCTTCTTCCACTGCTTCCGTTTGAAGAAGACTATGATCGATGCAACTAACAAGGTCAGCAAAACAAAACCTGAAACTGAAATACCAATTATCATCTTCTTCCTGTCATTCTGACTTTTCTTTATATCTTCTAACTCCAGGTCTGAACTGAACTCCCATGCGATAAGTCTATTTCCCTCGGTGACGCTTCCAGTTGTGCCAGAAAACCCAACCGTAACTTGTGATGGCAGTACCTTTGAAAGATCAATGATGTAAGATAGGCTTGAATTCTCTGAAGGATCAGATGTTAAGTCGTACGACCAAGACACACTCAAGTTTCTTCTAGCGGAATCATAGAAGATGAGTACACGGCCTATATCTTGGTTGTGTTTGCTTGCATTCCAAGAAGTGTAGTTAGAGGATGCAAGAGAGTTGTTGTTGATTCCCACATGGGATGTCACATCAAGTGGGTCCCAGTCTGGATTAGCAAATGTGTCAAATTCGACATGAACAAGTGGGAAAGAAGAAGACTGAACATTGGTTTCATTGAATAGACCCAAGAAGCCACCAGCAGAGTTGGGAGGTAACTGGATTCTTGCCGGAGCTAGAAAGAAAGCGAACCCATGACCGTAATTACCGTACCTAACGCCCCGGGTATCAATTCTGAAGGAGAAACGGGTAGTAAAATCGGAAGGCCTACCGGAACCCGGAACCCATAAAGGAATCTTCTTACCATAAGTAACCCAACCGGCACGGCATGTGTAGCCAATGTTGTTAAGCTCAACAGCCCCGTCTGCTCTTGCATCTCCTTGGTATGCCAATTCAGGATCATCTGATTCAAGCCGACGTATGTTAAAGTGAACTGAACAGACAAAAGGGATAACCAAAACAAAACAAAAGAACAAGATTGAGTTGGCCATATCTGCACGGAGAAGCAAATATTAACACAAGAAACAAAGATGGTGCAACTGATATGTATACTTAGCAGAAAGTCAATGACTACCATGATGAATTCTTTTGAGACCGTGATCAAAGCTATTACAGAAATTATTTTTTGATAAACAACCTCATCATATGATTGACCTTAAGAATAAACAAATCATGTCTCTATATATTGATTGCTTATAAGTTATGACTATGACTATGGCTGACTGAGAGATTATAAAAATGAGGAAGACATGTTTGATGCTCATCCTAAATCGTAAGATAACTTAAAATAACCACAAAGAAACTGCGAAACTCAGGGATATCTAAGAGAAGACATCTTTTTTTCTCAAGCCAACGGGTTAACAGGCAGAGTCAAACTTTAGTAGACTTCAAAACATGTTAATGCACATAATAAAAAGTGAAAAAATATTTTCCTTTTAAGAAATCAATAAAACACCAAAATTCAAGAAACCAGTACAAAGTTTCGAAGAACAAATGGATAAAAAATGGATTCCATCAAGTCAATGACAAACCTAGGATTAGAAAAATAAAACAGCCAGCTCCACCTCAGACAAAACTAATTAGCATCAACCTTAAGTCTGTTATCATGGAAGGAATGTGACAACTGATAAACAATTGTATAAGAAAGCAAAAGAAATTGACCTAAGTAGAGAGATTAAAAATTGAAATATATGTTCCTTATTACGTGCAAGCAAGAAAGAGACCCAAAAACCAAACAACATAATCTTCGAAAGCGATGTGCAAACTAAAAGCCAAAAAAGTAGGAACTAATTCAAATACTTGCAACCCTAGAATCATGCATTTCAGAAAGCAAAAAACTTTTTGTGACTTATCAATTATCACCAAAAGATCATTTCGTCGAACAGTTGGTGGACATGTCGTAAAACCAACCATTTTACTTCCTACAAATAAATCTTAAATCTCCAAGATCCGGTTTACAAAAAACTCACGTATGATATAAAAAGTTATCGATTTGACAAAATTACCCTTTAGCATTAGCGTTAATCAACAAATATCTCAAACAAACGCAATGTTTTATTATTTTTCTAATTTCGTCCCTCAACTTTCTAGTAAGTCGATCCTTGCCCCATCCGTCTCCCTTAGATCCACTTGCACTCCCCGCCGCTTCTCTTTGCCTTTCTCTCGTCGTCTGCTTTCAATGGCTTCTGAAGATTCTCTCTCCTCCAATCCTCTATTGCAGAATTTTGACTTCCCTCCGTTTGACTCTGTCAATGCTCGCCATGTCAGACCTGGGATTCGTGCTCTGTTGCACCAGCTCGTACGATTCTCTTTCTTACCGTCCGATCAATTGTTGTTTTCTTCTAGAACCTTGTCTATTGGACTTGTGTCTCGTTTCTATGATCCTATGAACGTATTAGTAAAATGTTGCATGTGACTTGTTTATTGAACATTTGTGTGAAACGACTTTTGATGTTTAGTTTATTTCTTTTTCTGTATGGAAAATTTCCAGGAAGCTGAATTGGAGCAGCTAGAAAAAACCGTAGAGCCTTCATGGCCAAAACTAGTAGAACCATTGGAGAAAATTATTGATCGGCTATCTGTTGTTTGGGGAATGGTTAATCACCTGAAGGCTGTCAAGGACACACCTGAGCTTCGTGCTGCGATTGAGGAAGTTCAGGTAGATCATATTTGTTTTCTCAAGTTTTTTTTCTGCTCATGAGTGGTTTGATTCAAATCATCTACTTTTGTGTAGTGCTGTTACGAGTTTGTGTCTGCAAATTTCATTAACATTTTTTTTCAAAGCCTGTATGGCTAAGCTCGTTTTAGATAGTGTATTATATTTCTAATTAAATGATTTTATGGATTCAGACAAATGCGAGTTATGAGTTTTTATTTGATTCGTCAGTAGATTAGGATCAAGTTTCATGTTTTCTTAACTATACTGTCATCTACAGCCAGAGAAGGTAAAGTTCCAGCTCAGGTTGGGGCAAAGCAAACCCATTTACAATGCATTTAAGTCTATTCGAGAATCTCCAGACTGGAAAACACTGGGGGAAGCCCGTCAACGATTAGTTGAAGGCAAGTAATTGTAATCGGGGCATAGAAAGGAACGCATTTTGTTCTTCCCTTTCCTAATCATCCTTTTAAATTTATAAGCGGAATCTTTATATATTTTCAGTGTTGACAGATATGTACTAACTATGGTCTCCGTGTGTTTTCAGCACAAATAAAGGAGGCGGTTCTCAGTGGTATTGCTCTTGAAGATGACAAGAGAGAAGAATTTAACAAAATTGAACAGGTTTGTGACCTAAAACTCTTGACGAGTTAATGTCAGCTTGTTTAGTAAATAGATCTAGGTTTGTCATAGCTCCATGTGTCCACAAGCATGGCTTCTGTGTAATAAATAATATCATCTGCTTATTTGATTTGCCGCTTTCCACTATAGGAACTCGAAAAACTTTCCCATAAGTTTTCGGAGAATGTTTTGGACTCTACAAAGAAGTTTGAAAAGCTGATAACAGACAAGAAAGAGATCGAGGGGTTGCCACCATCAGCACTTGGACTCTTTGCACAAGCAGCTGTTTCCAAGGTATGATCGATATCTGAAAGATGTGTAAAATTTCATTCCGTTATACATTGGTTTGTTAGTTGTTGATGCTTCTCGATATATGATGATAGGGCCATGAAAATGCAACTGCTGACGCTGGACCATGGCTCATTACACTGGATGCTCCTAGTTATCTTCCCGTCATGCAACATGCCAAAAATCGTGCTCTGCGTGAGGAAGTCTACCGTGCTTACCTATCTCGTGCCTCTTCGGGTGATTTAGATAACACATCAAATATCGACCAAATCTTGAAGCTCCGATTGGAAAAGGCTAAGCTGCTTGGTTACATAAATTACGCTGAGGTATAGTCATCGAAGTCAAGCTACTCTCCTTTATTCATGGGCCTAAATTTGATATCACTCTTCTTGTCCAGGTAAGCATGGCCACAAAAATGGCTACTGTAGAGAAAGCAGATGAGCTACTAGAAAAGCTTCGCATTGCTTCTTGGGATCCGGCTGTTCAAGGTAACTTCTAGTGAAGATTTTCCATGAAGTAATGTATAGTTCTTTGAACGAGTAAGCTACTACTACATTTATCTGTCCAAAAAAGTTTTAAGGGCGTCTCTCATAGCTTGTTTGTATTGGCCTATCAAGACAGAACCTTAATAAATTTTACATGTGTTATGGACTTAGACATAGAAGACCTTAAGAGTTTTGCAAAGAACCAAGGTGCCGCAGAAGCTGACAATTTGACTCACTGGGATATCACTTTCTGGAGTGAGAGGCTTCGTGAATCCAAATACGATATTAATGAGGTCCTCGTGCTGATACTTTAGCTTGTGATACAATTATATTGTCTTCAAACTATTGACGCTAATCACTCACTGCTTGTAATTTTGTAGGAAGAACTGCGACCTTACTTCTCACTGCCAAAGGTTATGGATGCGCTTTTCGGTCTAGCTAAGACATTATTTGGAATTGATGTTGTGCCAGCGGATGGTGTAGCTCCGGTAAAAATATGGAACCTATACCTAATATGCTTATGTTCATCATGTTATTATGTTTGTTAACATAATATATAATGTTTCCTTGAAGGTCTGGAACAGCGATGTTAGGTTCTACTGCGTCAAAGATTCTTCTGGAAATCCAATTGCTTATTTCTACTTTGATCCCTACTCTCGTCCTTCAGAAAAGAGAGACGGCGCTTGGATGGATGAAGTTTTTTCCCGTAGCCGAGTCATGGCCCAGAAGGGTTCCTCCGTTAGGCTCCCTGTTGCTCAAATGGTCTGCAACCAAACTCCACCAGTTGGTGACAAACCTAGCCTTATGACATTCCGTGAGGTAAATAATATCTTAAAGTCTACATCAGTTGATAGAGCTTACATTGATTGAGAAGGAAGTATGGAAAGAGTTAACTGTGAAGTAAATGCCTCGCCCACAAGATTAGTTTGTTTTGAACTAGAAGTTACATTACTACCTGAAAAAACTTGCTTCAACTGTAATTTTAAATAAATTCGACTATTGTGGGATGGTATAAACTCCTGGAACGTTTCCATATTGATGGCATGAAGGGCCATACTATGATGAAATGTAACGGTCATTAGGAGTACTAGATAGACCACTTCTCTTTCCGACCTATGTGTAGCTTTCCATATTTGAAACTTTTGGTGCTATTGGAATTAATGCGTGGGCTTGACATGAACCTTGATAAGCTTACTTTGATTTATGCTCATTCCTTATGACAAGATTATCACTCTGATTTACAGGTAGAGACTGTATTCCATGAATTTGGTCATGCTCTTCAGCATATGCTTACCAAAGAGGATGAGGGGCTAGTGGCTGGTATCCGGAATATCGAGTGGGATGCAGTTGAATTACCTTCACAGTTTATGGAGAACTGGTGCTACCACAGGCATGTAACTGGGTTCAACTGTCTTGCCAAAATTTATTGACAAATGTTTAGGCCCCCGTGATTTTTGCCCTCTTGGCCAAACACTTTGCAGTGTTGCGTAGATGCATTTTACTAATAAACAATATCTTAATGCGGTTTCAGGGACACCTTAATGAGCATTGCTAAGCATTATCAAACAGGAGAAACTCTTCCTGAGAATATATACAAGAAGCTCCTGGCTGCAAGAACATTTCGTGCAGGGTCCCTTAGCCTTCGTCAGGTATCAAACTGCTCATATGCAGTACTGTTACTGAGATTTTTCTGCTGCGATCTGTAGAAACACATATCAGTCAATATAGCTCTTGTTTTGTTCCAGTTGAAGTTTGCTACAGTTGATCTGGAGCTGCACACAAATTATATACCAGGTGAGACAGAGACCATCTATGATGTTGATCATAGGGTATCCAAAAAAACACAAGTGATCCCTCCACTTCCTGAGGATAGATTCCTCTGCAGCTTCAGTCATATATTTGCAGGTAACACATCTTTAAACCTAACCTCTGTTGTTGTGAACATATCCCTTAAACACCAGCCATGTGCATAGCGTAAGTGCATTTGATAGTTTGTTTAACTTGTCCACCTTCTCATGTCTTGTCAGGCGGTTATGCAGCTGGATACTACAGTTACAAGGTATATATATATAAGTTCTCTTGTTTTTATATTATTACTGGGACAACAGATCTCTTGAAAACTGTTCTCTCTTGGTCGTATTTCTAAATACACTGGAAAACGTGCAGTGGGCGGAGGTTTTGTCAGCGGATGCGTTTTCAGCTTTTGAAGATGCTGGATTAGATGACATTAAGGTCTATCCTGCAAAATAAATCATGTTGAGCCTTGAATTCGATTTTCCAGATTGTGAACATCTCTTTTTGTTGTGATGGGTTACAAAACGCAGGCTGTAAAAGAAACAGGACAGAGATTCAGAAACACTATACTTGCTCTGGGAGGAGGAAAAGCACCTCTACAAGTACAAAAAATATTCACTTCTTTTAGGTTCTAATATATCCAAGTCGTTTGTTTGCAGAGCTTATAATAATCAAATGTAATTGTAATATTGAACAGGTGTTTGTGGAGTTCAGAGGACGAGAACCTTCCCCAGAGCCTCTGCTCAGACACAATGGACTCTTGGCTGCTTCTGCTTGAACTGACAGTGGACCCTTTTGCTAGCCTCTCACTCTCATTCAGGATTATTAAAATGTCATCCAATAAAATTAGCTTATTACTCGTTTCTTCACTGAGAATGCCTTTCCAAATACTGTACTCTTTTTTCGAACATCTCAGAGATGTTAAGTTGGTGACAAACTAATGGCTCATGAACAAAACGAACAGAGATTATCCTTTGTCATTGAACTATGTCCACATAACTCATTACATTGTTCATTCTTAATACCAAACTCATCCCCGACGATTACGGTAATGTGTTTCTGCTTCCCAATTAAGAACAAATCGTCTTCTTTTACTACGTCACTCTCGACCATCTGCTCAAGGTGTCACCAATAATCTAAAAGAACTAAAGAAGCTTAATCTGAAAGAAAAAAGAAAAAAAGAAAAACTCTTCATCAGCCTAGAAACTTTCAAACTACTCCTTACAATTTCCATCTATCTACTGTTTCCTAACACTCAAAATCTTTTCCTTTTTAGGTTTGTTCCCTTCCTTTCCCTTTACACCAAAGTTCCACCACTGCCAAGCTCGTCAGCTTCCAGTCCCCTGGAGTTGTTTTGCTTACATCATTTAACATATGTTCAATCAAACAAAAGAGAGTAAGACGCTCGATAAATCTCTTTGACAACACTTATAACGGGGCTTCTTTTGCCTCCACAAATGGTGATTGCACAGTATCCGCATCTGAATCACTTCCTGATGAACTCCCTGACTCCGAATCTGCATAGATTTTTACACAAGACAACGTTTATACATCAAAAAATATATGGAACGTTCACCCGAGAACACATGAAAGGGAAAAAATTTTATTACCACTAGACGAAGAACTGCCACTGGAACTGGAGCTGCCAGAAGAGCTAGACCTACCACTTGCAGCAGCGGCAGCTGTACCATCCCTTTCAATCTCCACTGATGGATAATCCTCAATGGGTATATCTTCACCAATGTCTACATCCTCTTCTCCTGCATCCCCTCCTTTCCTCCCTCTCTTCTCTGTACTTCCTATTTCTGTTACCAGAGGCTGATGATAAAGACAAAAGATCAGTACTTCCCAGACAGAAAAAATGGCGTCTTTTTACACAATATATCATAACTTTGCTTTACCAGATTTCTAGGAGGAGTTGACATATTCTGGATGAACCCTTGTCGCTTGATCTTGCTTGCCATCTTTTTGTAGTTAGTGACAAAACGATCAAGCTCCCACAGAGTCTCATTGTCTAAGGCTTCGATATCTAACTCAATTTCGTCTCCGTCTTGAGGTAAATCTTTTGTTCTCTTCCTAAGAATTTGAATCAACTGTCCAAGCTTCTCAGGAGGCAGTTCTTGAAGATTTACGCCAAGCTTTGCCTTTTCTTCCATTGTCATCAACCGCTTGTTTGGATCCTTAGCCTTGGGCTTCGGTAACTTTCCTTTCCTTGCCTTATTCGCCTCACCCACTGCAAGTTGAGCTTCGACTTGGCTAACCGGCTCAGGAGCTGCGGCTTCTGGTGGTGGTGGTGGTAGATGAGCCGGTGACGGAGGAGGAGAGGGGATACGTGGCAGCTCAATTACTGGAGAAGGCAATGTAGGTGGTGGCTTCACTGAATCTAGCTTTTTAGCAATCGAAATCTGTTCAGGTCCTTTCCTCACATTATCCGCCACCTGACTCTGATTCCACACTCCTTGGTTGAGCTCAGGTTTAGGACGAGAAGATGATCCCATGACTTTCAGCTCTTGAGCGTCAAATCTCTTCAATGTAGGGCTGAACCAAGCGTCAAATTGACCAAGAAGCTTCTCAGCCATTAAATATACGTCTTGACCTTTTGGATTATAAGCCATCGCATTGGTAAAAGTCAACCTAACATCGGAAGCAAAATCAATCGGCGATCTGTAAAACCCCTTTTCCAGATTTTGCTTCACCGTACCCAGATCCATCGGTTTCTTCACGATCAGGTGGTAATCATGAAGCCCTAAACCTACGACATCAACAGGCTTGTTGAAAACCCATGACCATTTCTGCTTCATCAGCTTCACCAAAATCTGACCGCACGTCGACATCATACTCGTCAACACCTTCTCTGACATCATATCCAAAGCCAAATGACGCTTAAGGCTAGGTTCGTTCGCAGCAAACGGATTGCTTCGCTTCTGACCATGCCCAATTTTCTTCTTCTTCGTCTTCTTCACTCCAACGTCATTCGTTTCATCAGCAAAGCTACGAGCCTGAGTAGAGTACACAGAACCACTCACGAACTTGCCCGATTCGATCCGTTCCTTCAGGAACCTAACTTGCTCGAGCTCCAAATTGAGGCGCTTCTTTAGCTCCCTGAGCTGGCTAGAGGTGTATCCATCAAGCTCAAAGGAAACGTAGTCTCCATAAGGTAACGAATCATCAACCTGCTTGCATGAATTGCTCCCATAAGCCGAGGTGAGATTAGGGTTAGGGTTAGGGTTGAACAGAGGATTGTTAATCTCATCGGCGAGGGTTTGGTTTGTGTATTTCCTCATAAAAACGGCGCCACAATGTCCCTGAAACGACGGTACAATTAGGTTAGCCAAAACCGCCGGTGCCATACAACAATGGAAGGGACAAGATCATTTCAGGGAATCTCTTCTCTTCCCGCCAGAACCAGATCACAGGTCGGCTCCTTCTGGGAATTCAACTGGGAAAGCGAGAAATTAAGGGCACCGGAAAACAATTCCGGCGAACGGAAGAAAGAAATGATATTTGGTTGGAGAGCAGGGCGAGGAAAAAGAAGGTGAGGCATGGTCTCTTCTTAAAGGCCATCGAAATCTGCCCGATAAACGCTTAGTACTTCTATTCACCGTTGATGTAAGATCTAACGGTTCAGATCTGTTTGCTGACGTTGCCCGATCCAGCTGCCCAAGTAATCTGACATGGACGGTTCAGATGGCGTTGATTTATCCAGTGACCGATTTATAGCCGTTGGTTCGTGAGGCGTCGTGTCTCGTGTGTGCTTTTTTTCTCCTACGGTTTTCTTAATTATGGGTTTAATAAATGATTTGTTTCCTTTTTTTGGAGAGAGGCAAATTGGTAATTTAGATAAATCTGAAATGCCTCACATGGGCCTACACTGATTTTTTTTCCATATTCTTTTCTCTTTTATTGAAGACTTCTTAAATTTTGTAGCTTTCGCTTTTACTAGGTCAGCAGTTTTTTGAACACTCTGTCCATTTCTTATATTATTTCCAAACTCATCATTAATTATAAATGCATATATGATTAATACAAAATGCGTAGGAAAATTACAGAATTTTATTGAAGAGTTAAAACACTAAACCGACGGTGAGAGTAGCTGGGGACGTTAACAAATGTTAATGTAAAAAGTTGCGTCCATCCCCAAACTCAACAGATGTGGGGACCATTTTCCAGAAAAACGTGGGACCTACGACAGCTCACCTTTCTCTGTATAATAACCTATCTCTTACGACCACACGCGTGTAACTACTGCGTGTGTCTCACACTCTCTTAGCTGACGTGGCTTTTTTTTTTTTAAAGCTTATATAATGTCTTGAATGAATTATTACATCTTTATTGGCTTTATTCGGACATACACCTCCTTTATAATTCAACCGAGAGAGAATGTTGTAAATCTCCCAAGAACAAGACATGATTCCCGAGAGGAATCACTCTCTTCCCGACTTCATTCGCAACGCTAAGCTGCTTACAAGGATCGATCACGAACACTGTTTCGGTCATCTCATTGGAACGAACATGCACACGATCAAAACCAATCAATTGTTTCTCCGGAACACCAGACAAAACCGGAGGTATTTTTGAAAACAGCATCAAAACATGACTGCCGTCCATTTCTCCGCTATTGCTCACACTAACCCGAATATCAAACCGCAGAGATTCGCAAGAATTAACCATCACATCGTCGAGCTCTAAATATTGGAGTTGTTCTTCGTGTTGGAGTGATAGTCTCTTGTGTGAAGACCGTTGTCGAAGGAGTTCTAATAAGCTAAGTCTACTTGGTACTGATATGATCTTGTACTCGAATTTGGTGTAGCTTAAACCGGTTCCAAATCCGTAGACTTGAGGTCCAGTATAAAATCTGTATGTTCTTCCGGGATATCCACGAGATGAATCGGCTCTCATGTGCATATCCGACATTGCCACATCTGTGAATGACTCGGGATACCACGTTAACGGTAATCTTCCACCTGCATTTGAACCGAAACCAAAACCATGAAGTTACCGAAAGGGTTTGTATTCAGTTTCTACTTTCTAGCATTTTGATAAACACAAGCCGGAATGGACAAATGATGCTCTGATATGCAGTAAACTAACCTGGATTGAAGTCTCCAAATATGATTTCAGCAAGTGCTTGTCCACCGGTTTCACCTGGATAACCAATCCAGATGATGCTTCCGATTCTCGGATCGGTTTTAGCAAACGATACATCAACTGGTCCTCCACCCGTTAGAACAAGAATCACCGGTTTTTTGCTCACAGCTGCAACAGAAGTCACAAGATCTTTCTGTTTACCAGGCAAAGAAAGACTAACGCGATCCTTATCCTCTGTTTCTTGAGAGAGATCTAATCCTGCAACTACTATGACAAAATCTGCTCCCTTTGCGATGGCAACAGCTTCTCCAAATCCGGTACCAGAATCACAGGACACGTCCGAGCAACCAGACACATAAGATGTCTTCTTTACATACTCCAGAAGTTCCACGAACAGAGTCTTTCGTTGACACGGCTTTCCTAAATATGAAATTTACAGAATGTTTCAGCTAGGAGAAGAATTTAGCCTGCTTAAACAATAATAAGAGGATAGATAGTTCGAACCTGTATAAGTGCCACCCATATTGCTTATATTGTTCGCCATTGGACCAACTATTGCTAACGAAGATACATGGTTTTTGTTTAAAGGCAACAACTTGTGATCGTTTTTCAGAAGTACGATGCCCTGTCTTGCTGCTTCCAGTGCCAATTTCCTGTGGTCTGAGCTACAAATGTCATTTGATCCTAGCTTTGCATAATGTCCTCCTCTTGGATCACCGTTAAAAAGTCCAAGACGAAGTTGGACAGCAAAGAGATTAAGTAGAGCTCGGTCTACTTGTTCTTCACTCACCTTCCCTTGTTCAATCGCAGATCGTGTGTGTCGAAGCATGTATGTACCACAATTTATATCCACCCCTATGAATCAACATCACACAGTCAAATTAAAACAAAATATTTACAAGTTAGCAAGTTTAAAAACAACTCAAAAGGACCTGCTTTTATGGCATCCGCAACAGCGTCCTCAGGTGACTTGGTATATCCCTGGTACTCAAAAATGGTTGCTACAGCATCACAGTCGGATGTAATGTACCTGCACGGATACAAAAAAGTTCCCTGGTAAATCTTCCATTGGCCAAATCAAAGTACCACAAACAAAAATCAACTCTATTTTTTTTCTCTTTCCCTGTCGATGATTCACTTACCCTTCAAATCCCCATTCAACTCGAGCTTTTTGTAATAGTTCTCCTTGTGCACATGCAGGGACCCCGTTAACTGCATTATATGAACACATCAAGCAGCTAGCTTTACCATCTCTTATACAACTCTGAAATGGGGGCTGATATGTGTCTTCCATATCCTGTTCTGTGACCTATTAATACAGGGTAAGCTAGGCTCAGTGTAAAGACACAAAATCATCATCCATGGCATTAATTAGAAAAGGAGAAAATGCAAAAGCCAGAAGCAATATAACTAATTAAACGTTGTTCGAACATAAAATTTACCTCCACAAAAGAACAGCTACAAGATAAAAAGTTAGCTGAATTCTTCACAGACAAGTGCATTAATTCAAAAGATAATGAAATGTATTTTGCAGTGAGTAGTTCTAGTGTTTATGCAAACCATATGGACACAAAACAGTTGTTCAATAAATGAAGTCTGTAGATTAATCGAACAGTTTCAGATCTAACAGCATCGTTTCTTTATTTTTGGTCAGCCTGATCTACTAAACCTAAGAATTCTCGATTAAGATCCAGTTGACAATGAGTCCGCAAACCAAACTCAAATTGAAGTAAATATTCTAAGTTTTACCACAGCATTGAAGTCATATCTAGTGAAATTCCCCCATTTTTCCAAATCGTAGGCAGTGAAATGCTTGCAACAAGCAGATAACATGAGTTGCCCATCATCACCATCATCATCATGACGAGCATCATCATCATCATCACCAAATCTTCTTTTCAAAACCTTTTTCTTCTTCTTTTCTTGAAACCCTCTAACGAACTCAACTCCATATTCCGAGACTACCGTGGGATCCTCACCTGGAGTCTCCTGCCCTCTCCCCCATCTCGGATCTCTAAATACATTAATATTCGGAGCCCAAAAAGTCAACCCAGCTTGACCACCATTGTACATAGCCCGGCCTTCCACTGACACAGCAGACCCAATCTCGTACCATAGCGTTCTATTGAAAGATGCGGCGGATACGATAACCTGAGGAAAACTAGTGGCGGAGGAGATTGAACCGTTGAAGGAAACGCCGGGACCGTTATCGGCGATTCCATGTAAGGACTCTGACCACCACTCGTATGGAGGGATTCCGAGGCGGGGTATGGAAGCGGCTGTGTTGGATAGCTGACTGATCTTCTCCGGGAGCGTAAGAAGTGAGACAAGAGAAAGTGCTCGTTGTCTTATGGGTAAAGAGACATTGCAGAAGGGGTAAGAGCTAAAGTGAGGAGGTTTACAGGGGAACTGTGGATGAGACTCAAGGTTTTTGAAGGTTTCAGCTATGGCGGCAGTGAAGAAGAGTAAGGAAATCAGAGTCCACTGAGGATTCATATTTTGGAGAAGAAAACAAATCTATGGGGGAGGAGAGAGAGTCATAAATAGAATGGAAATCGAAGACGTTGATTTTTGAACCGGACTAAGTAAACCGGTGAAATCTAAAATCAATTGATACATTGCTTTTTCTTCTCACTTGGCACGTAACGGTTAGATGGTGGTTGGATCTTTCACTGTTTCCTTAAAAGCATTTCAACTAACTATGAATGGGCCGAAACATTAATGGGCCTTATCTATGACTTGGTCATTTAATCTAATCAAGGTTTGTAGTAATAAATAAAGTTAGTCTGGTGAAAATCCGGTTGAAAAGAAAAACCTTATTGTTAGTCATTGACCCTCTCTGGGCCTCAACCTTTATTTCTGTCCACATTGGTTGGGCCTATGAAGCCCAACTATATTACATAAAATACCGTTTTTATAAGTTTATATAAAAGCCCAAATAAAACCCACCTAGAGTCATCGAGCTTGACCTAAGGAGCTCCATCCTTTTGCCCTTTAAATAGCTGCGTCGTCTCACAAATAAAGTCATCAGAGAAACAGCGGCTTCGTTCGGAAAACAATATCAATCTATGGCTCGATAGAGATCTATTTTATGTTTCTTTTCTTTTCGTGTTTGTTGTTTTTAGATGTTCATGGTTTTCGATAGGAATTGGGACTGAAGTTTGCCTCTATAGCAAAATACCGAAGCTATAGGGATGAATGCAGCGCCCTAAATAAAAAAGACCACAATCGTAGATCTGTCTTAGTTTTTGTCCGAAATCGAGTCTGTTGATATTGGGCTCTAAAGATAGATCTCACATAGTTTCAATCTTGTGTTTTTTTTATGAATGATGATAATAAGAAACGGAGCGGTGATTCAGGCAGCCTACTTGTTTAAAAACTAATGGCAAGAGAGGTGTTTAACTGTTCCAAGATCAAACTATGCTTCTGCTCTTCAGACTTGCTGAGATTTTATCGTCTTTGAAGCTGGTCTAGTAGTCTTAAGCACATTTTTCAAATTTTTGATTTGATTAGATCAAATTGGTCCGAGATCTGATTCCAAATTGTGTTTCTGCTGGTTGTATTCGGTCATGGCTGCGTTTCTTGAAAGGAACTATCTATGTTTTTGCACAATTCGCAACAACCAGGCGATAGTGATTGAACATGGAACATAAGCAAGTACATTGACCAAGCTCAAAAATGGCATTGATGAAAGTACAAGCACACTTTAAGACGGATATGGTTCAATCAAAAATCTTTACCAATGTAACTTAGGATTCTGAAGTACAAGTTTAAATGACTGACCAAACAAAACTAGTAACTTAGTCTTGTAAACATGTCTCTTACTTAATCAGCCAGCAGCGTCGACAGATTGGTCTGCAATTAGTCTTCCAATTATTGTTTATCTTGGTGAGCCTTCTATTTTTTTATTTGTATGTTGATTGATTTAGACAAAGAAAATATTGTTTGTAAATGAGTTATTCTAAATTTTGGGTTGGTCTACATTAGCATGAATCATGTGATCAGTATAAATTAAGCGTTAACCCATATATTCATTATACCCAACTTCATGATAGTGGTACTATAACCATCCAAAATCAAAATATTCAATATACTTTGAATAAATAAGTCGGATTGACATTTCCTTGCATCACAATCCATTTTTTGCGTGTCCATGTTATGACGATTTCGGTTTCAAGGAGTTGTATGGGAACTGAAATATATCGTATGTATGTACATAATTTCTTACTATTGGTAAGTTATATATGAACATTAATATATATTTTGAATTCGTGTATAATCGTAAACGTGTGAAAATATGTATCTGCCAGTCATCACGAAAATCACTGTAAAACGTATAACAACGCCCAACTTCAATGAAACCATCAATGGAGATGGACGATTTTACTTATTTTAGACCCACTAATAGGTAGTTGTACCATCTACCAAACCTCGGTTCGGACCACAATTGTGTTGTTGAGACAATTGAATGAAAATAGTGTTTGTGGAGACAAATTCATCGTCTTCATAATATGGTCATTCCGTCAAAAAGTTTCGCCGGCAAAAAATGACTCACAACTTGAATGCCAGCAGGCAGATTATATATTTAATAATAATGCGTTCATATATTCGGCATACCATAAAGTTTTATTGTCACCATTCATACTTAAATACTAATATAATTTAACAAATGCAAAAATATTGTCGACTAAATAAGACAAAGATAAAGTTTTTATAAAGACCTTGCCACTCAAAACCTTAGTTCATTTGGTAGCAGACAAGTTTATATTCATTGAAAATTAAATCGTATCAACCTTAATCTTATCATTCGTTTATAATTTCAAACATGACTATAAAAAACTGAATCACTTCTTCATATATAATATAGTTTTGAATAAAATACACGCAGATGAATACTTATATATTTGTATTAAAACAATCTTTAACGAATGAAGGCAAAGGTAAGCACAATACACATACATTAAAATGTTGAGTAGGTTAGAGCACTAGCTATGAGCTTCGTGCGAGTAGGTTAGGTTTTAAAATATAAATGATCACTAATCAAAAGGTTCAATGTGGACCTCACATTTCTATTTGCTAACGACAGTTTCCTTAATTGTTTTTATATTTGTAAGATAAGATGAGCTGTTTAATTAAAGTAATCGTGTAATTAAAACTTAATTAAGACATTGTGAGTGCTTACTTCTTCTTTTTTTCGTTATCTCTAGAGATTTCTTTTCCATAGTGTTTAAATTATCGTTAGATATTGGATCTCACGCATGCAGCCACCAATCTCTTTATTCCTTGTCCCCAAATAAGATCCAATTTTAAAAACTATTGGCTTATAAGGCAATGTGAATACGTATTGCGACTTCTTCATTTATTATAGGTTAGATACTTTATTAAAATTGCGTGTTAAATTAAAGTACTATATTATAACAAAAAAGATTATGAAAATCTAAACGTTGATGAATTGTATCTGTATTTGGTTTTAAGGTGTCTAAATGTTGAAGTTGGAGAGTTGTGTAGCTTTAAAAGTGTGAACGAAAGATATAGCGTGCGGAATATATATAAGCATTTTGATAGATAGAATCAATACATTATACATGCATGATGAATCACAATCTAACACCCAATTAATTAACAAACTTAGGTATTTTATCACATGCAAAATTACTAGATATTTATATAGATTCTTTCATTATAATCTTATAAACTGTTTAAAGTCATTTTGTCAACAGTTCATAAATTTTATATATTAGGTGGAGTAACTAAGTTAAAGTCAAAGTTTAATAGAAAAAAACTGTAAATGTGGTCATTAAACTACTACTTGACCAAAACACTTTTTAGTCATGTTTTAATCGATTTCTAATTATCTAAAAATCATTAGTAAGTAATTACTTACGGTTTTTTGGTTTTGCCTTTGTATTTAGAGACTTAAAACCTGAAACTGAAGTGGTTTGTCCATATCTCTCGACTATGGTTCGTGAGTACATGTAATGATTACTTACTCCTAACTTTTGGTATTTCTAACTATTGTTTGGTATGAGGCATGCACATATTTTATACTCAATTAATTTGCATGTTACTCTCATCATCTCTATTTGTAGAGCCAATACATATTTAATATACATATTAGCTTAATTACAAATAGTGTGTATATATATATAGTCATAGATGAATAAAGAAACGGAAGGACAAAGAGTTATTAAATTCAAAAAGCACGAATTTTCTTTATTTACAAGAAATGAACCAACCATTAGCCAATTGGGTCTGACTCATGTTCAAGAAACTTTGTAAGTCACTATATTTTTTTTTCATTTTTTTCGTTAATTTTATTAAAATATAAGTGCACTTATTCCACAATCGATCGAATCTAGGATCTTAAGAAAAGATTACCAGATATTATGTTCGAGTGCCCCGTTGAGAAATATATATTTATTTGTTTTTTTCAAAAATGAAATAAACACGTTGCATTACAACATTTTCATTTTGGGATAGTTTTCTTTTTTTATTTAATATTAAAGAATGCACAATTAAATAGTCTATAATGTAGCGAACTAGTGAAGTAATGAGGTGGAGAGATAAAGTTAGGTCATATAGTGTAACATCTGTACATAGATAGCATCGTCTACAACAAACGTTCTAATTTGTTATCATATTTGTGACATGTTACAAAACCATGTAATCTAAGTGTTGTCTCCTTTATCTTTTATATACGGACACTCTTACATCAGATGTGTCGAATATTCAAGTAGTGAAGGACAAATATTTCAAAAAGCAAGAGACAAGTCGTCATTAACCTTACTTTAAGTAGGGCCAAATGTTAAATAACTAAATAAATAAGGGGTCAAAACTTAAATTCCAAATTATCTCACAAAGTGGAGGTATAGAAGTGATGAACACTAACAAGTCATAAAGAGAGATTTAAAGGAGAAACAAAAAGCATTAACATTTAAATTATATGAAAATGAAAAAGCAAAACAAAACAAAAACAGTGGCCTTTTGTTTTCTAAAGGGGGCAAATTGCGGAACAACTAGCAGAGGACTTTCATTATAAATATACGAAGACAAGAGCCAGAAGTAACATAACAAACCAACATTCAAAGAGTTTTGAAGAGCTCACCAACAAAGAGCAAAAAAGAAAGAGAATATTAGATCAATTCTTCTAATTAATGGAGTGGAGAAAATGGTATTTAGATGCAGTTCTTGTGCCAAGTGCTTTACTTATAATGTTTTGTTACCACATCCATTTGTGGTATAAGGTTCGAACCGATCCTTTCTGCACCATCGTTGGGACTAATTCTCGTGCCCGTCGATCTTGGGTTGCTGCCATCATGAAGGTATATCTAGTTTTACTCATTCCCGACAATCTAATCCAAACACAAGTCTGTCTGAAATCGTGTGGATCATACAGTATCATGATGATGTCTATATGTATATATCATTTAACTAACAATATATAAATGTATTCTTGGTGATCAGGACAATGAGAAAAAGAACATCTTAGCAGTACAAACTCTACGAAACACGATAATGGGAGCGACGCTAATGGCAACAACTTGCATCCTCCTCTGCGCTGGTTTGGCTGCTGTTTTAAGCAGTACTTATAGTATCAAGAAGCCTTTAAACGACGCCGTATATGGAGCTCATGGTGACTTCACAGTCGCACTCAAATACGTAACCATTCTCTCAATCTTCCTCTTCGCTTTCTTCTCTCATTCTCTCTCCATTCGTTTCATCAACCAAGTCAACATCCTCATTAACTCTCCACAAGAACCTTTTTCCGATGATTTCAACGGAATTGGAAGCTTCGTGACTCCTGAATATGTCTCTGAGCTACTAGAGAAAGCTTTCTTGCTCAACACGGTAGGTAATAGGTTGTTCTACATGGGCTTGCCTTTGATGCTATGGATCTTTGGGCCTGTGCTTGTGTTCTTGAGCTCTGCGTTGATCATTCCTGTTCTTTATAACCTCGACTTCGTGTTCTTGTTGAGCAATAAGGAGAAGGCAGCTAAAGTGGATTGCGATGGAGGTTGTGATGATAACTTCTCTGCATGATTATATCGGTTGATATTGAATACAAATAACGATAAAGTTGTATGTGATCAATCTAATAAGTCTATTGAATGCAATTGTTGCTATATTGTTTTAGGTAACTGGGTATTTTTGTAACCGGTTTTTCTAAGACGAATTTTAGTTTCACAACTTGTCAAAACTAGTCGAGAAATATGAATTTGCTCAGACCTGAAAATTTATAGTTTGCATTTACGTACGCAACATGACTAATCAGTAATCACAATGGTATATTGGGGATTTTGTATAAAATTAAATTTATCTAAAAACTATATTTTGAAATGGTCGATTATAAAAAAAAATAGTGTTTAACCATGAATATATATATATGTTCATTAAATATAAATATTCTACCGAAAACAATATAAACTGAATTCTGTGGAATTAAAAATTATTGTCGAGATTCACTGCCCAAACGCACCATTAGCGCGTAAAGCGCGTGTGGCAGAAAAGGCTGGACACGTTTTTAGCCCAAATACACGTTATGCAAAAAATTCAGCGCGTGAGAAAAGGATGAGTTCTTTTTATTTTTACTAGCCCCATATTACTTTCCGATATAAAGAACTGGATTGCGTCATTAAATAAACAATTTTTTTGTCAACTTAAATAAACAATTTTTTTTGTCAACTTAAATAAACAATTTTAATGTCTTGTTTTTATTTTTAAAGTAATAAATCAATACTTTTTTGCACATCAAATGTATGAATTCAAACATATAATTGTATAATAAATTTTTATACCAAAATGTTTCACTTTTATGTATATTGTAGTCAACATACTAAAATAGAAGTATTAAGGATAATTTTTTTTTTAAATGTGTTCCATATACTAGAGAGTGTATACATATATGATATAGTTATTTTAAATTAAATTTTATTGTTATAGAAATGAATGTTTGGAAATTATAAAGTCATGTTTTTGTTGTGGATCATGATTTAAACTGAATTGTAATTAAATGATGTTATTGTTTTGTTGTTTAACTAATACTGCCATATCATGCTGAGAATGAGGGTGACGAGTTTGACCAGAACAGGAAAATGGAAAATCTCTGGATCATCGTCGTCTTCCTCATAGTTACGTTATCCTTCTTCGTCACCAAATTCTTGTGGAGTCAAAATCCTAAACTACCTCCAAGTCCTAAGCCTCTTCCGATCATCGGCCATCTTCACCTCATCAAGAAGTATCCTTTACCACAGTCTCTACATCTCCTCTCTTCAAAATACGGGCCGGTTCTGTTCCTCAGATTCGGATGCCGTCCCGTTTTGGTCCTCTCTTCTCCAGAATCCATCGAAGAATGCTTCACGAATCACGACACAACTCTCGCGAACCGTCCCAAGACCATCACTTCCGATCATTTCAGCTATGGCTACAAAAACTACGGATTCGCTCCTTACGGCGATCTCTGGCGTACTCTCCGACGTCTCTCCACCCTCGAGGTCTTCTCCTCTGTCAGCCTTCAGAAGAACTCTTTCATCCGAAACGAAGAAGTCTCCAATCTCTGTTCGACTCTCTTCAGATTAGCAGGTGACTCTAGGAAAGTGGATCTCAAGTATCAGTTCACTCTTCTCACTGCTCACGTCATGCTCAGACTAGCATGTGGGAATCGTGGGGTCGAAGAGAGTGATTCAGAATCTGAGAAGAGGTTCTTGGATGATTTCAAGTCCAGGTTTTTCTCAAGCATGTCCATGAATGTCTGCGATTATTTCCCAGTGTTGAGGTGGATAGGGTACAAAGGTCTGGAGAATAGAGTGATTGAGATGCAGAGGATGAGAGATGAGTATCTTCAGCGACTCATTGATGAAGTTCGAATGAAGAAATTTGATTCCACAGGTTCGGTAGTGGAGAAATTCTTGAAGCTTCAAGAATCAGAACCAGAATTCTACTCTGATGATGTTATCAAAGGAATCGTGGTGCTGATGTTCAACGCCGGAACGGATACTTCACCGGGAGCAATGGAATGGGCAATGTCGCTTTTACTGAATCATCCAGATAAGCTTGAGAAGGTCAGAGAAGAGATCATGTCTAATGTTAAACACAATGGGCTTATACAAGACTCAGATCTCTCAAGCTTACCTTATCTTCGATGTGTCATCTATGAGACGCTTAGGCTATACCCTGCAGCTCCACTTTTGCTCCCTCACTACTCATCCAAGAGATTCAACATAGGCAACTACGAGATCCCTGAGAATACTATGTTATTGGTGAATGCTTGGGCTGTTCACAGGGACTGTCAGCTTTGGGAAGAAGCAGAGGTTTTTAAGCCGGAGAGATTTGAGGGATTTGCCGGAGATAGAGATGGCTTCAGGTTTTTGCCATTTGGAGTTGGAAGGAGAGCTTGTCCTGGAGCTGGACTTGGAATGAGGGTAGTGGCGCTTGCTGTTGGAGCATTGGTTCAGTGTTTTGAGTGGGAGAAGGCAGAAGAAGGAGATATAAATATGAGGGCTGTGTTTGGTGTGTCAATGACTAAGGCTCAGCCGCTTGTCGCAATGCCTAAGCCAAGACCCGAAATGGTTCCTATCTTGTCTCAGCTCTAGTGTCACATCTGTTGGGCAAGAGAGTTGATTTAGAGGATATATATACACACACTTAGATAATAACGAGGGTGAATGATCATAAATCACAAATTATTACCTAAATAGTGGAATCAAAATCATTGTTCTTCGTCTTTTGCAATTTGGTTCTAAATTAGCCTCAGACCATGAAGGGGCTCGTCTCACCTTCCATTGGAAGAAGATATATGGAGAAGGATCATTTTTTGAATGATCATCGTTCTCTGAACTGGAACAGAAGCAAGCAAATTTGAATTGCAAACTTTCAACGTACAATAAACCATCTCTGATACAACTACCAGCAGAAAAGTGTTTTAGCAATGCAGTTTCTCTATACACGAGTAAGCAAAAGAAGAACAGAAAAGGTAGAGACTAATCAATGATGGTAATTTTGTCCCTTGAGAATAGTCCATGACCTGAAAACGGAACACATTTATGAAGGTAATATGAAAGTATAATTGGTTTTAACTTTTTACAGACAGCAGCAATAATAATTTCACCTGTAAAGCTGTTCCATCAATAACACAAGAGCTATCTGATGGTTCAGGACCATGGACGAAAGTTTAATGGTCACATTTGCTCGCTTCCTCACTTGTCTTCCATGTCCATAAGCCCCACCTATACAAAATGATATTCTCGAAGCTCCCTGAAACAGAGATAGTCACACAAAAGGCAAAAACAACATCAGTTATTGGAACAAACTCTCCTGCTGATTGACCCTCTCCAGCTTATCTATTTGTAAAAAAGGTTTTCTCCAAGATGAGGTTAGCTTCGAACACAAACAAGTCATAATATACAATCAATTTGATAAACTTTCAAAGAAAACTAATGGGTGATGTTAAAACAAAGTAAAGGTATGCCAAATAAGCTTACACTATTTCCTGCATCCCCTAGTAAGTCAGCCATCTGCTCTGAATCAATGTCACGGCCTCTCTCGTCAAGCACCACAACCTAAATCTTCGCAATCAGATCCATCTAGAATGATCAATCATATTGAGTAATAGCAGATTCCAAAGAGATTAATTATGAATACCCAATCCTCAGATCCGAGAAGCTTCATCATAGCCACCTCCTCATCTTTAACCTGAGCGCTAATATCCCTGGTGAATAAAAGACTGTTGGTTTCAGAGAAAGCTACCAATTGATGGATCCAACAATCAAACAACTGAGTTTGGTTTGTCGAAACTAAGGCAACGTACTGAGCATTTCTAGGATTGGATCGAACCAATGTATCTTCAAAGGAGCAATAGGGTTTAAGCTTGGTTTTGTATTCATCGACCAAGAGTCGAACACCTTCTGATCTCTTTTTCCCCACTGTAATAACACGTATAGGCAGAGCTCTCTGCGAACCAAATAACCAGTTCCATCAAACCCTAAACTTCCAAATTCAATCAATCTAGTATAAAGGTCGAGCAGAGAAGTTTTATTACCACTGCTTGACCTGCGTATCTACATATTCTTCCTGATAAAATTACCAACCAAATGACCATGCACAATCTTCACCACTGTCAACAAAAACAAAAAATCCAATTTTTTTGAACAAAAATTAACCTGTTTCCTGAGAAGTAGGAGAAGCAGGTGCATACGGCTGCTTCGGGTGAGAAATGGCCATGACAGCGACAGCCATTTTTGAGTTCTTCAAACTTCACGATGATTGCATTAACCGTTTCAGTCCTCGACGAATCCAAATGTGATTCGAAGCCTCTCGATGATAACGAGCCTCTAAAGCCCATTTTGTTTTTGTCTACCGCTGTAAGGCCCATTTCTTCGTGAACATATTAACACATACGGGGCCCAAACTTGACCATTATAATAGATTATTTTTTATTTTATTTTTTTGGCTCAAGTAGATTAATGTTATGTCAACAATTATACTTGGACCGTCTATAAAACATTAATAAAAATCCCATAAAAATAAATACTTTCTCCTATCTTTTTTTAATCTCATTATGATGTAAAAAAAAAATTCTTCCAGAATTAGAAGGGTAAAATAATCATTCTTACCACTGACTAACAAAAGTAATTGAATCGATTCATATAATAGGAGGAGCGTACGTAGGTAAATTAAGTTTAATTAGTGGCTACTAATGACATTCGTGTCTGAAGGAAGCATGAAAAGACGACGTTGGACTGTTGTTAATTATCCTTTAATCATTTAATATTCCGAATTATGCATCCCCTGCCACGAGAATTAAATTTATAATATAGTTTAGAGATATTCTTATTTTACATCCAACACAATATTTAATAAATATGCGTGTAACTTTGTATATATTCCCCAATCTCTATAACTTTAATTAGTTCTAATTCCGTATTAAACAACTCTTTGGCATCTTTACACTCATTTGCCCATCCATGCATCTTCTATCTTTTGCTTTTTTATCATTAATATATTCATTAGTTTTTAAATGAAATATCCACTTGTTCAAAAATGTATGAGCATTTGGTTATATATGTATGGGGTTTCGAAAAACATTGAAATATTCATTTTTATATATATTGAATTTTGTAGGTTCCTTAATTATGGGTCAAACTAAATACGAGTTCTGACGAAGACGGACAGGTCAGTTCGAAGTTGTGGTCGGCTAGCTGTAATTAATTTATTTCCAATTGCTATTCTCTCAACATTAAAATAAATTAAAAATAAATTAAAAATATTCTTTTAATATAAATGAGTGAGAATAGGCTCTCATTTGAGAGAATGTAAGAACCCCTTAAATTTATCTCTCATATGACACCTGTCCATTTGTGAATAGTTTAAGTTATATTATTATAAGTTTAATTTTTATAGTTTAACAATTAATTAAATCATTTATATATTAGTAATTTTTATTTTTTACTTTTTATAAATTATAAAATAAAATTATTTATCTAACAAGATTCATTATGTATAAGTTTAAATTATATATTAATATTATATATAGTTATTAAAAAATAAATTAATAGAATAATATTAAATTATATAAAAAAGTTTGGGATTTTTAAAATTCTAGTATAAAAACATATATAATTATTATTTGTTTATATCTGTAAAATATATTAACTAAAAGTTCTTAAATTCAAAATAAAATATTTAAAAAGTATTTAAACCCTAAAATTATTTAAAACTTTATTAACATTATTTAAAACTTTATTAATATTTTAAAATATTAAAAATGATAATTTAAATAAAAATTAGTATAATGGTATATTTATATAATAGATAAGTGACAAACAAAAATAAACTTTTTAAAATTTATTAATATTATATTGATGAGAGATTTAGTAAGAGCTTTAATGAGTCTCTCACTAATGTCAAAATCAGTGTATGGTTCTCAAACTAAGTTCTAATAAAAAGTATTAATATTATATTGATGAGAGACTCTCACCATTACATATGCCCAAAACACTCGTTCCTTGAAGGAGACGTTAAAGGAGGAGAGTACATATTCTGTTTTACTACTTATATATAATCAGAATACGAATTTTTTCCTTTAAATAAATGAAAAGCTTTCATTATTAAATTTTAAATGCATGATTCGGTCAGTGACGTATTAAGTTCTCTCGGTATGCAACACTAATGCAAACGGAATTTGGCTGGCTAGAAAATTATTATAATAACTAATTACAACAACCTGTTTGAGACGGACAAAATCCATCAAGAACTCATATTCAGTAGGATTTTCTTCGACGGTTTTGTCCGTAGCAAAATCACGAATTTTTTGTAGATATAGATGGAAAATAAAGTTGTGATTCTCAATAAATGAGCCCAACGAGTAGGGCTCCTTCACATGGGTTTTATATGATCGATGATCTTGGTATGGGATCGTCGGATACACATTCATCATTTACGTCACAAACCGGTTAAGTTATCAATTACTCATAAGCTACTAATGAAACCGGTTGGTATCTTCACCATTCATTATGGAAAACAATAGACAACATTAAACTTTTTTTTTTTAAAACATTAAACATTCACTTAGGTGTAAGAGTAAAAGGCATAAAATATCCTATTTAATATTATTTAATTATTGATGCAAATACAATCAACGATGCATTAACCAAAAAAAAATTCCTATCGAATATAACAATAAAATATAAATAAATCGAGAAGAATTGAGGAATGGTATAAGAAGGACCCACAATATCTAGATTCTCCATACGATTGAGACATACTTTTATACATATATTTATTCAAGTGTGTCGGCTTTCTTTCTTCGATCACAATCCTCCAATAAATAGTTTTTATATAAATTTACACTGTATGTATGTATAATATAAACCAAATAAACAAGCATTAGTTTAGAATTCATTTCTATAATTGTTTTTAGCAACGATCAATTTCTTTTAATTCCTTAATTACCTTCAAAAATTTATCACCTAAGTTTATCGTCTCATATAAGACTGATCTATCTAATATATTTATTTCAAACAAATGATATTTCTTTGTCTTGTAAATCCACTATTATAAAAACACAAAACATATAAATTTAAATCACAATAATATATATATATATATAACTTTTGTAGAAATGAGTGAATGAAAACTCTATTTAAAATTGGATGTATTCTGCAACTGCTCCACTTTCACGCTCGATCAAAAAGGCGGCCGAGAAAAATCTACCTCATATCCAAAAAAAGATAAAATCAGCTCAAGGCTATAAATACAGAGCCCACAATACCTAACTCTCTCACATACATTCATAATTCACTCAAGAGTCAAGACCCTTTAATTACAAAGATATATATACCTCTCTAGCTCTCTCTCTCTCTCTCTCTCTCTCTATATTTATAGAGATATCAGAAACTCATTTACTGAGATCATGTCAGGCGTTTGGGTGTTCAACAATGGAGTGATACGTCTAGTGGAGAATCCAAACCAGTCCGGTGGAGTTGGCAGTCAGACACAAGGCCGGAGAAATGTACTTTTGGTTTACTTGCCGACCAGTGAAGTTGTTACTTCTTACTCGTCGCTTGAACAAATCTTAAGGAGTCTCGGTTGGGAAAGATATTACAATGGAGACTCTGATCTTATTCAATATCACAAACGCTCCTCCATCGATCTCATCTCTTTACCAAGAGACTTCTCCAAATTCAACTCGGTTTATATGTACGACATCGTCATCAAGAACCCTAATTGTTTCCATGTCCGCGAAATGAATTGAAAAATCCACGGAACCAACATCTTTAGTTTGTGTGTTGTGTTTGTTTTAACCGATCGAGAAATACACATAAAGACTTATAATATTTGATCGGAATCTACAGTGTGAATGATTCACATAATGGCTGATCAAGAGATCTAAGATGTGTGCAGCTCTTTAAATTCAACGGACAAAGCGATGAGACTATATATTGGATTATATATCATCACTTGGTGTTTATTTGTTATGTAAGTTTGTTGTTGCATGTGCATGCTTCTTTGTTTTTCATCTTTGCGAGGCTTGTATCGACCTTTAACAGTAGTGTTGCAAAAGGTGGCACATTACTTTAATTAGTTTTTTTTTTTTTTTTTTGGTGATTGTTGTA
>WJSH01006044.1:166128-198293 GCA_009757365.2 Lepidium campestre
AAACTTTTAATACGCTCCGATTAATGGTTTTTAATCCCATGGTATTACCATTTGTTATGTGCATGTAAACATACAATCTTCTCTAATTGATTTATTCGGATTGTGAAACTATTAGAGGCTCTTGATGCAGAGCATATAGGCCCGTTAAAAGGCCCAACTTAAGTTATTATGTATTTTTTCCATATTCGTACTCTATCCAATTGAAACCCGATTCTGGACCCAAACCCAGATCCGGACCCTTTCTCGTCGGCGACGAATTGCCTCAAAGCAATTCCCTGGCGAAATTGGATTTGAAGGAACGTTTTTCTTATATGAATTCTGCTCTACTACTAGTTTTCGTAAGTTTGTGAATCAAAATTTTGTGTTAAGTATAAAGTTGGTGAATTTGGATTTCGATTTTGTGATAGTCGAAATCTTCGTCATAGGGTACTCTTCTTCTTTCACCAATCGTTTCAACTGCTTTTTTTAATCCTCTCTTTGCTTCTCATTGCTTCTGATTCTTGTAGGGTTTGGGGGTTTAAGGCTGAAGAAGGGCAGGAGCTAGCTTTTGCTTCGTAAGTCATGTTAGTTTAATCAATAACTTCTTTGATTCATTAGTGGTGATTCAGGTGATGTGTTTGTACAGAATTATGACTTTAATATCTCCAATTTTTTTTTGTTTTGTTTTAGTTTGAACGCAGAAACAAACGATGCCTCGTAAAGGAGTATCTTATTACGATGATTATGATGATGGTTTTGATGATGATGACGATGCTTATGATTATGACTATGATGTAGATGTAGATGAACACGGTGATCTAAACATCTTCGCATTACCTTTCTTGTGGTGGTTAATAGCCTCTCTTAACTTCTTTATGATTCCTTTTCATCTTTTTCTAAACTGCAGAAGAAGTTGCTGAGCCAAAGGAAGAAATTTCTCAGAAAGGGCTTTGGCGATGTGCAATCTGTACATATGACAATGATGAGAGTATGTTTGTGTGTGATATTTGCGGTGTTCTTCGTCATCCCGTGGCCGGAAATTATAGTATCTATAAGAATAAAGGTACTATCTCTTCTCTCATCCCATCGGTGTTAGTGAGACTTTGTATTTATACAATCTCTCTGTGCCCTTGCATTGGATAAATCTCTTTGTATTTATGCAGTTGAAGGCAGATGCAAAGAACCCGTGGCATCAAAATTGGCCAAGTCCCTATTCGGAGCAGTCCCATCTAATACACCGAAAAGGACTGTTCTTTATCTGCCTAAATACAATAAACTAATGATGGAACAAGGACCTCTGCCTGGAATTTCCCGTGGGAACCTTCACGATCTCCTCAAGGCTTTTAGTTCGAATAATTCTCGCCGTATAATAGGTTGTTAACTTGTTGTAGTTTGATAGTATTTTCATTTTTTTTAGTTATCCTGACAAGTTGTCCTTGTTGAGATAATATTTTTGGTTATTTTGACATTTTCTTTTCAACTTATGTATAGCACCTTTCAAGTTTGATGCTCCATCGCCAGATGATTTAGTCTCCAATGGACAAACATCCTCAAGAACTCGTCCAAAAGGTATCCACATTTGGTTTACACTTTTGAGTTTGATGTTGTAATGATATTGACGAATTTAACGCTGGAAACCTGTATTCTATGATAATCTATCTTTCTACTTCAATCCATCTTGTTGTGTCCTCCCTGGAATTGGACTTATATTGATGATACGCATTTAAGGACCTAATCCTTAGAAAGTCTATTCACTAAGAAAAAAGGAAACACAAGCTCAAGTCCAAGTCTAACTAGGATTTATTGTTTATTTCCTTACTCCAATAAGATTTTTCTTTCTCTTTCTTTTTGGTTTTGGGTTATTTTTCTTAGAAATATGGTTGAAGCTCGTTTGTAAACTCCATCCAAATTATTCTCTTTGGCTTTTTACTCTGCTCTGTTTCTAATAGTTTAATTAAGTTTTGGTTTTTGAATTGGGTTCTTAACTCTAAAGGCTCAGGTGATGCGAGCATGAGACAGACGTCGAAGCAAGATAGCATAGAACAGAATCCTTCAAAGAAAGAAGAAGATAGTTCAGAAACAAGCTCCCGAGGTAGAGATGATGATCTTGATAATATTTATTCAAAGGGTGGGGCTGGTGGCATAAAATCGGGCAAAAGTTTGCCAAAAGCAAAAGCAAAAGCAAATATGTCTAATGAGAAAAGTTCGTCCTCCAAAAATATGGAGGCGTTGGAGAGTCTTACTGGTACTATGAACAAGATGTCTTTAACTAGGGAAACAGAAAAGTCGAGTGATATTAAAACTAGTAAACCAAGATCAAAATCTAAGCATAAGCCAGAGGAGTGGATGCTTCTCGATAAAGAATCAGATGCGCTAAGTCAACTTAATCTTGCCATTGTGAGTTTCTTGGATTTCTGGTATCTATTTATTGGATTTTGTCCGGGCAGATTACTGATGATTGCAATCTGATTGTAGGTGGGACATGTTGATTCCGGTAAGTCAACACTTTCGGGTAGATTATTGCATCTATTGGGAAGAATATCTCAGAAGCAAATGCACAAGTATGAGAAAGAAGCAAAGTTGCAGGTAACCTGTATGTTAAGACACTTGTATGTTCAGAATTCTGTTATATTTGCTTGACATCTTCAATCTGATCTGATCAGGGCAAAGGATCCTTTGCATATGCTTGGGCATTGGATGAGAGTGCTGAAGAGAGGGAACGAGGAATAACAATGACTGTGGCTGTTGCTTATTTCAATTCCAAAAGACATCATGTTGTTTTGCTTGACTCTCCTGGACACAAAGATTTTGTTCCAAACATGATAGCAGGAGCAACACAAGCAGATGCTGCAATTCTTGTCATAGATGCATCTGTTGGTGCTTTTGAAGCTGGTTTTGATAATTTGAAAGGACAGACAAGGGAGCACGCACAGGTTCTGAGAGGTTTTGGCGTGGAGCAAGTCATAGTTGCAGTCAACAAAATGGATATCATTGGGTATTCGAAGGAAAGATTTGATTTAATTAAGCTGCACGTTGGATCTTTTTTGCATTCATGTCGTTATAAAGAATCATCTCTGACATGGATTCCATTAAGCGCCATGGAAAACCAAAATTTGGTGGCAGCTCCCTCTGATAACCGCCTATCCTCATGGTTTGCCCCCGTTTTTCCTTTCCTGATACCTTCTGGTACAGATAACTGTTGAATTGCTTAGCATGCCTGGAATAAGCAATGAAATGGTTTTTCTTTTTTTACTATAAAACAGGTATCAAGGTCCATGTTTATTGGATGCCATTGACTCTGTCAAGTCTCCTGATAGGGATGTCTCAAAACCTCTACTTATGCCTATATGTGACGCTATAAGATCAACTTCACAAGGACAGGTATCTGCATGTGGCAAACTTGAAGCTGGAGCTGTTCGGCCAGGATCCAAGGTACCCAAGTTCCATGATGGGAAGTTTTTCTTCCCGTTTGGTTGCATGATTGGTTATTCAATATCTGTCTACCTAAAATAACCTTAGGGTACACTTTGCTGATGGTTAAACCTAACTTCCATTCCCATATCTGACTTGATCGACCGAACCCATGATTGAATTTCCAACTATCAATTACTATTTTGTGTATAATATCTGTTTGGGTGTTGAGAAGGTTTCTCAGTAGTTATCAACATTAGTCTCCTGTTTAATGAAACATATGAAACTGACTCAACTGATTACTTGTATTACTGGAACTTTCGGCTAGATAATGGTTATGCCATCAGGAGAACAAGGAACTGTGCGGTCTCTTGAGCGTGACTCTCAGGCTTGCACCATCGCAAGAGCTGGAGATAACGTAGCCATAGCTTTGCAAGGGATCGATGCAAATCAAGTAATGGCAGGAGATGTATTGTGCCATCCTGAGTTCCCTGTATCAGTAGCAACTCATTTGGAGTTAATAGTGCTTGTCTTGGAAGGCGCAACACCGATCTTGCTTGGTTCTCAGGTAACACCACGAAAACAAAAAAGCCACTCTCTCACTCAGTTTCTCTATTACCCGTCCCATGTTTTCTGACCCTTTCCAAATGAAACTTCATTATAGTTGGAGTTTCATGTGCATCATGCAAAGGAAGCAGCAACAGTTGTGAAACTTGTGGCAATGCTTGATCCGAAAACAGGGCAGCCAACAAAGAAGTCTCCTCGTTGTCTAACTGCTAAACAGAGTGCAATGCTTGAGGTTTCGAAATATCTGACTTTTGCGTGAATTATTACAAATACTGATTTCGATCTGACAATTTTGGTTGTAACTGCAGGTCAGTCTCCAAAATCCAGTTTGTGTGGAGACATTTTCCGAAAGTAGAGCTCTTGGAAGAGTGTTCCTTAGATCATCGGGAAGAACTGTTGCTATGGGCAAAGTTACTCGGATTGTTCAAGACGCATAAAAGTTCTTTATTGTTGTAATATTTTTGCTTGTTCATTAGAAATTGAATCAGCCCAAGTTTTGTCTGCAACACAATATTAGGAAATATCCTGAAATTTTTTAATGTGTATCCAATTTTCGTATAAATAAAGTCTATTTTTTTCGTAAAAAGAGGGGACCTAAACAATTGTAACTCGAAATAATTCTATTGAAGATGGCATTATATGTTTCCCTAAGATTTAACTCCGTGCAGATAGAGAGGAGTATTTGGTATAAACTAAAAAGTGTTTCAGCTTAATTACAGATGGAGCGAAGGACATTGTCGCCTGATCTTATTTGACCATTTGTACCCGAAATTGGGTCAAAAGAAAAAAATGTCATATATGTACAAAAGAAAAGAGAGAGAGAGCAAGATGATATAGAGACAAGGACTTAGTGAAGAAAAAGCAATGTATCTGCATCATCTTAGAATCATCCCACAAAGCTAAAGTTGTTCTTGGCATTATTCACTAAGACTTCTCTTCCGCAGAGGTTTTGCAGATTGGGCACCAATTCTTCATCCGTAGCCATTGTTGCACACAACTAACATGGTACATGTGTTGACATGGCATAGTCCCTACTTCATCTCCATCAACATACTCTTCCTGCATATATCTATAACATTAACCTCTTCTTCGTTTTCACTAAAAGCCTTATACTACATTGTCCAAATTCAGCTCAGATGCTAAATAAACCAGTGGATTATTTCTAGTTTTTGGTAGAAAGTAGAGAGAAAATAGAGAAACAAAAGAGACCTGGCAAATACTGCACTTGATATCATCATCCTTATTCAAGGAATTGGCACCGTTTTCATCTGGCTCCAGATAAATGTTTTTCTTGAGGCTTCTCGAGAGTGCTTCTTCGCTTAGAGCTGTGCTTACTGTACCCATTTTATCTCCCAAAGCTAGTAGTTCCTGCCAGATATGTGTTTGTTTGGTTTTAGCTTAGTATGATGTGCTTCTTGCATATATTGGTTAATAATACAGTCCAAGGACCAAGACGTAAAACATGCAAGACTGACCTCATATGACATGTTATCAATGTCAAGCCTCATATCTCTATGCTGATCGTAGAATCTGAACATACCGCTTGAGAATAGATTGGTCCCTAAAGAAGCCAGTTGCTGTGGGAAAAGAAGCAGAAGAGAAAGTAAAACATCAGAAAAGCCCTGAGCTCGAACAAAACATGTTCACATCAAAATACCAAGCTGCTATTTACCTCGTATGTAAGCTCTTCATCATGTTCAATCCTTTCCAGGGCTAACAATACCTGAAACATTTTCAAAATAGTGGTGTTATCACGACCAAGAAACATATCAAAGCTTCTAATGAAAACAGACAACAAGGTGATAAAAACTACCTCTGCAATTCCATTCAGGTTGTAGGGACTTAAACCTTCCTGGTTCACCAAAGAATGCGAAGTGTCAGCTCCCGTGGGGCTACCAGGGATCACTCTACGTAACCGCCCAGTACTACTATTTGGCCTACTGGAACTATATGATCGACTAGAGGAAATAGAAGGGTTGACATCGGTTGGTGTTGCAGGACGAGGCGTTGGTAGAGAAGTGGCAGAGGATGCACCAGCTCCAAGTCGCTCTGATCTACGAAAATAGCCAGATCTCCTACCACTACTTGAAACAACACTGTTGTCCCTAATAGTTGGTACCAATCGATTCCTTCTATCATCAGATACTGTGATGCCATTTCCATGAGAAGAATTTTGATTACTTCCCTTTGGCACCAAAACGCTAGTCTTATTACCTTTGCTAGATGAGCTGCTCTCTCCATCAGGGGTTTTCGTTTTAGTCACAGTGATTTTTGTTGCCGAGCTTGAGTTAGTTGGAAGAACACCTGACATAGAGTTGCACCTCAAGTTCCTCAATCTATTCCTGCTCAGATCACCTCTTACAGTGTGCTCGCTGTTACCAGAAGATGAAGAAACTGAAAGACCTGTCAGTGCACCACGGGTTCCCAAGTCAGATTTCTCATGAATACCCCTGCTGATGCCTTTACTTGTGCTCCCTGCCTTTGACATTACGACTTCTCCAGAGACAGGGCTTTGAAAGCGAACATTCGGTGTGCCTCTTTTAGTCTTTTGTCGTGGAGGGATGGACTCCGCTACAGATGGATCATCATTAATACTACTCGTCTCTAAAGAATATGTGTCTAAATTAGATGACGGCGGTCTCTTGGCAGTACCTTTGGCTGGCTTTCTTAAGTATCCAAATCCACCTGGAGTTCGAGATGAACTCCCAACAACTTCCTTTCCATTTGAGGAAGACCAAATCGGAGGCCGACTAACTTTTGTTTTATTGTCTGTAGAGCTAATCCGGGTTTCCTTGGTAGAAGTTACCTTTGCACTACATCCTATTCGGCTGCAGACAGGAACATTCTTACCATCTTTCTTGTTCATATTCTCACGCAGACCAAGACCACTCGCTTTCCGGTCAACAGATCGTTTACCCGCGCATCCATCCATGAGTCAAAGAAACCCTTTTCCTGCAGACAAAACAAGCAATTTATCCAGATATCAGGTTACAAGTGCATCCAACGTGAGCTATATCAAACAGTATATCCACTAACACCAAACACAAAACTATAAATAATAGCTTCAATAAAAGATTAGATGTCGTCGAAGCTTTAAGGATGGTCTTCCACCAAATCATCAAAAGCAAGTCTTTTAAAAGTTAAAGCGTCACGGAGAGAAGAACAGATAACCACAGAAACAGCTTACGTAAGAACATAGGAGTAAATGTGTAGATCATCAAGAGCAGACTAAACCTGATATCTATAACTTGATGGATCGTGACGAAAACTGATTCTGTGATCGTGACGAAATAGAAATAGAAAGAGGGATGAACAAAAGCGTGTTAAAGAAAACCAAAAGTGAGAAAAAAGGAGATGACTTAATGGTCCCCATCGAAGAGAAAAGAAAGGGTCCGATTTCGAATTACACGGACTTTCCATAAACACAATGACCCTGCTCTCGGCGATTCCAGCTTCACCATTAAAGTGGAGGCCAAAAAAAAATCACTTTTTCAAAATCCAAATAGAGATACATATACATAGAGCACAATCAAAGAAACTCTGCGCTTCAATTTACCGATCAGAAACTACGAACAAACAAAAAACAAAAATCGAACCCTAACAGTGATATTCTCCTAATCACTAAGCAACCTGGAAAAAAAAAACTTGAACAAAATTAAAATTCAATCAAAAGACAGAAATAGTAACAAAGAATCTGATACAAACTTATTTCTCGATATCATCTTAACGATAGGCTGGTGCGCCAGAGAGAAAAAAAAAAACATAAATTAAACTTCCGGCGTTACCTTTTTGCCTTTTCCGAGCGATTATTCTCCGCCGTCTGTAAATTGACAAGACGTGGAACGAGCATAGAGAAAGAGAGAAGAAAGATGATATATATATATATATATAAATAATAAATATGTGGGCTTTATAAAAGTTTTAATTTAACTCGTTAATTAAAATAAAATAAAAATAAATAAGAAGTGGCGTAGGAGAGATGGAAAAGCGGTTAGAGAGATCAGAGCCGTTGATTTCGGGTTTAGTTTAGAGATGGACGGGTGAGATGCACAATGACGTCGCCGTCAGTAGACGGAAGAGTATAAGGGAGAATTAAAACGACACCGTTGTCTTTAGCGGCGTTACGTATTGTTTACGGAATACATATTGAATTAAATTTATCTTTTTTTTGGGTGAAATTATCCATAATATATTATACTATTAAATTAAACTGTTGGAATGCATAATCTTATATATTATTAGAGAAATAATTTTTTTTAAAATCTTACGTGTCAACACCACATTTAATTTTAGCATGATTGATTACAAAGTTAACCTTAATATTAAAATTACAAAGTTACTCCTAATTTTGTCCCTAATTACCCTTAATTTAAAATTAATTCGTTTTTAATTAATTTATTTATTTTAACTTAAATTTTTATTTTTAATGAAATACAATTACCTTTGATTTAAAATTAATTCATTTTTAATTTATTTATTTTAACTTAAATTTTTTATTTTTAATGAAATACAATTATCTCTTAAATTATAAAATTATCCTAAAATTAGATAAAACGATTTGTTTTGATTTAATACTATTTTAAATTCTAATGAGATAAAGATAATTACATTCATATTTATCATAATCTTTAATAATTCTTATTCCTATTTAAATATTACATCTTTTTTTATATAAATCAAACACAATTTATTCTCAATCTATCATAAACTTTCATTTACCAAAAACATTCATGAAATTTACAGTTTTTCTTTGTTTAGAGATTCATTTGTTTATTTTATTTTATTTACCATGTTAATAGTCAGTAACTTACCTATCTTATATAGTAAAAGAAAAGTATGATTGATTACAAGATTGCCCTTAATATTAAAATTTAATAAAATTTGTAGATAATTACGTAAAAATATAATTTTGCATTTATTTCAAATTAATTCATTTTTAATTTAATTTTTTTATATTAACAACAAATTTTTAGTTTATCTTTATACAAAAATAATTTAATATAAATTTATTTAATTTATTTTGTTGTGAAGATAATTACATAAATTTTCTAAGAAATTATAAACCATAAAATTAATTTGTGTTTTTTAATCTTATTTTATTATAAAGTGTAAATAATTACATAAGTTACATATATAAAAAATTATTTTTAATTATTTTTAATTATTTTTATTTTATTGTACTAATTCTTTTTTAATTTAACTTTTATATTTTAACTTACTATAATTATCTCTTAAGATTTAAAAATATTTGATTGTCAAAAAGAAAAGTTTTAAAAATATTCAAAAATTATATTAAAAAATATTTATCTTTTTGTTTTTATTTAATAATTTTTTTCATTTTAACGAGATAAAGTTAATTAAACGTATTTAAATTTTAATGAGATAAAAATAATTACATATGTTTCATAGTTATCATAATATTTAATAGTTTTTATTATTATTTAAACATTATATTATTTTCTTATATAAAACAAAAATAATTTATCATCAATCCATCATAAATTTCTTATTTATCACAAACATTTATTAAATTTGCAGTCTTTTTTTTCTCACATAGTCGTTTGTTTATTTTTCTCAATTGAGACTTTGAAGATCATTTAAATCAATTGAGATGGTTTTGATAAAAAAAAATATTAGTATAAACTTGTGTCTACAACATTAAAATAATATATTGATTACCAATTGCTTACTACACACAAGAAAAATTGAATATAAAATATTCATCAATGTATTGAACCAATTAGTCATTTAACTTTAATTTATTTTTCTATATATTTTTAGGGATCAAGAATTTATGCATGTATTGAAGAATTTTTGGTAAATGTTTTTTCAATTATGTGTTAATATTTCATAAGTATATATCTAATAAATAATTACATGTTAATTTTATCGTAGTTTCTTATTTTAATAATAATTTTAATTATGTTGATAGTTACATTTATGACCAAAAAAAAATATATTATACATTTTTTTGTTAAAACTTATAAAAGTGATTATGACGTACTTTAAATCTCCATTCTTAATTTACATTGTTTAATGTATTATACTATATATTTTTATTATATATAAAGTCTTTACGCAAAAAATAAAATTTAAGGCTATAATAGACTCAAATATTTATCTTTTTTCTACAAAGAAATATATAAGATATTCAAATATTTATTGTACTACTACGATTAATTCGCATCTTCATGAAAAGAAAATCAGTAAGAAAATTCTTAAAAGATTTGAATTATCTTTTCAGTTTTTTCTAAACGTTTGAATTCATGTATGTAAGAAAAGATCATCTATGTGAAATGTTTGTTGTCAATTACAAGAAAATTATACCAATTATAATTTCAACCCATAAATTTTTTTTAATAATATTTGTAATATGATTTTGTTAATGTGAGATCAATAAAAAAAATTATACAATATATTATTTTCATAAATATATATATATATATATTCTTCCAAAAAATATATTATTTTTTATATCTTAAAATTTAACATTATATAAAGATTCATTTTCATATTAATATTTAAAAAATAAATTAAATTAAAAAAATTTATGCCCGCATGAGCACGAACGTGACGAAAATTACCTAGTTAGTTAGTTAATTGTATATGAAAAAGAATTAATTATTGAGATTGATGTGGTCGAGAAAGATGTATTAGCAAACGTATCGTCCTTTTTGGCGTAAATCTCAAGAGATTTTTTAGCATTAGATAAACTAAACATATATTCTTGTTTAGAATCATAAAAAAACAAATCTTGGTTATGATTTGTCATATGTAAATGATAATAAAACTTTAAACATTATCTTTTAATTTTAAAAAATTGCTAATTCACTAGTTTTCCTTAAATATGAAATTGGTAAAGAGAATGCAATGTATAACAAATATGGAATCATTGTGTAGAGAATTCCTAAAGAGCTGAAAAAAACTTAGAACACGTTGAAACTCAAATGAGGTTATTATTAACAAAAATAAATAAACAATAACTCTTATGAGATTCATGATATACAAAGGTTGCACTAAATGTTTTTATTTCTTTAAAAGTGTGTGAATACGTGACCACCATTTCTCCACTTTAGTATCTTTTTCATGTATTATGATCCCTTTATTTCAAGAAAAGTTAAGCATTTTTGGGTAATTTTCCATTTATAAATAGTTATTAAAATGTTAAATATCTGAAAAAAAACAAAAAGTTTGAATATTTAAAGGTTGAAAATATAGTTTATAGTATAATTTAACAAGAAATGAAGCATACTTAAGTAACAACATGAGGAGATTTGGATAGATGATCTTGCGGTGAAAACAATGTTATTGGCAATCATCATAACGGCATAAGATAAGCGACAATTACACATGGAATTGTTGATTAATACATTTTCTTACCATCTTTTTTAACATTTATGTTCACTTTATTTATATATGTTTTTGGTTTTTGACATGTACATTCAAACCGTTACAACACCAAATTGAAATTATGTTTTAACCAATTTCTTTCTTTGGTCGTGCTGCCATCTTTTTCTCAACTCTATGCATTGTGTCGTAACACGACTTCATATAGTCTTCTTTAGTATCTTGTGACAATATATATTACAAATTTTTAAAAAAATTTTATTGTTTAAATAATAACGAAAATATTGTATAAAAGAGGATGAGTGCGTGACATGTAGAGATTTAGGTCAATTTTTTAAAAAAGGAATGTAGGAGACAACTGAGTACTGTTACAGACGCGAGGTCATGGGGGACATCATCATAGACCAGACCAGACCAGACATGGCAAGTTTGAAACAGTCAGAGAGACACATATATACATACGTAATTCAGACTAGCTAGCTTCTGTATTTTTTTTATTAATTATATCTAGATCAATAGAAGTCCCACCATTGAAAAGCTTTTTGATTAAACATGTGTATATCTAACTGAAATATTATTAATTAGTAACGTTTCTAAAAACAAACTAGAATTCTAAAGTCTGGCTTTTTTAGGCCTCGTAACCACTCATATGCGAGTTTACGTACCAATGTAACATGGCTACGTATTCTTATATAGGACTCCAATTAAGTTGAACGATCCAGAGACAGTTTGGTGCTAAACTCAGATTTCTCAATTCTCATTAATGAATCAGAAAGTTTGTACAATGATTTTTTCTTAATTGTTTTAAACACCTAAAATATAATTTTATCATTAATAATTAGAAAAAGAGAGATAAAAGTAGTTATTCCTTCATTGTTAAACTAAATCTGGAAAAAATAGATATCTTTCCAAGGAACATGTAAAACATATGATATATATAATGACAAAAAATGAAATCAACCATTATTCAAAAGGAAACAAAAATATACTAAACAAACAACACCCAATTAATTATATTTACGTGGAAAATCATGAACTTTAATAAAAAAGATAAAATACCTCAAACAAAAGTCTACGGTTTTTAAAAACGGTCGGAATCGTTATAACTTATAATCTTATTTTGTTAAAGAAGATAATAAATGGATGGAGGATTCATGTTCTCCACCATCACCACCTAAGAAATGCGTTATTCAAGCTCCATTTACAAAAGCAGAGTTCTAAAAATAAGATAAAATTTAAAAACCCTAATTTTCCACCACAAAATCTTTGGAGATTACTTTTCTTGATATACACGCCTCTTCTCTGTGGTTCAAAAGCTTTTTATTTATCTCCTTTGATCTCAAGGTATATCTTCTTCTTCACAATATTAGTTTACGTCTGAATTGATATTCTTCGATAGCGTCTCAGGTCGTTTATATTTGATTCTTGAACAATGGCAACGACGCCAAGTACAACCAAAACGAAACCAGACAACCAAAACCTCACCAGATCAAGATCTCTTGGCAGAAAGCCAAAGCCGGTATCGTCGTCAGAGCCTGAAGCGAACGCAGATGGGTCTGATCGGAAATCAAATGAGAAGCCGTTGCCTAATTATCTGAAGCCCACAATCAGCTCAAGACCTGACCCGGTCAAGTTCTTGAGGAAGAACAACGCTCTTGATGACAATCAGAAGCTTCTTCGTAGACGATCCTTTGATCGTCCTCCTTCTTCTTTGACTTCTCAATCAACTTCATCATCACACAAATCTCTTCATGCCTCTCCTGCACACCCACGGGACAAACCCACGGTTCCAAGAGACAAGCCTGTCACTGGTCTGCATTCTACTTCTTTCCATGGAAGCAGTAGAGGTGGTCTCAAAGGAAGCCATACGGTGAAATCACATCCTGTGGTTTCAAGAGGATCTTCGGATGCAAAGAAGAGCGGTCTGAGCAGTAGTAGTTCTTCCAAGAGCAAAAAGGAAGGTTCTGAGCATTGTCCAAAGAAATCTTCGGGTAAAGAGATTACTCCCAAATCTTCTCCTCGTACGCCTGCTCACGAGGATGAAGATACTGTCAAGGTTGACACCGATGTACAAGTTTCTAACCACACAGAAGAACCGAAAGAAGAAGATAAAGATCAGGTTGAACAACCTGATGAATCCGGTGAAGAGAAGGAGATCAGTCCAGTCGATGCCTCCACAGAAGAAGAAAAAGGAGAACTGATCAATGAGGATAAAACCGAAGAGCAAATAGAGGAGCCAAAAGAAGTAGAGAACACTCAGGAAAACAACAGGGAAGACGAAGAAGAAATTAACAAGAAAGTTGACGATGAGGAGAATGGCGAGACAGATATGAATGTCGAAGAAAGTAAGGACAAGGAACATGAAGAAGAAGAGATAAAAGAGGATGAAAGCGAAAGCAGCAAAGTGAATGAAGAAACAACAGAAACAAAGGCTCAAGTAGAAGAATTATCACTGGAAAGAACAAAGAAGGAATCTCCATCAGCCTACAACGATGTAATAGCAAGCAAGATGCAGGAGAACTCGAAGAAGAACAAGGTCTTGGCTCTTGCTGGAGCATTTCAAACCGTTATTGACTATGAAACGGCTGCATCTAAGTGATATACATCTGCATTATCTCAAATGCAGACATAGCAACCGTGTCTTATTAGCTTTTCTATGTCAATGCTTTCATTATTTCTTGTCGATTTTCTTTCTTGTTACCGGCGTAACATCAAATGTTGGACAAATGAACTATATGCTTCTGCCTGTTAATGCTTCATTTGAACTTGTCATCTGTTTTATTTTTTCATTACTCAAAGAGATTTCTATATGCGAAAACGTGACAAGAATTTCTAACAATTTACTAGGATATAACTTATATATAGAAGAAATTTTACTTTACATCCACTAGAGCAGCTTTTGTTCTGGTTCAAATAGCCGATACAGTTGTTCTCTTGTAAAAGCTCCAACTGGCTTTGAGCTATAACCGCTCACAACTATAACCATCTTAAGTTTCTTTTCTAAAACCAGATCTACCACACGACCAATTGATGTTGTTGTACTCACACATGTGGGCTGGCTCCTCATCATCGAGACCAATGGTGCATCAAGCTACAAAATTAGTAAAATGCAAAAAAATGAATCAGTTCATACTCTTTGTTTTTATGTCAACAAGTGCTGAAGCGGAACAAGATTTCCTTTTTAACTTACATTGTTGCAATCCTCCCGATGCAAAAGTCCTATGCAGTATCCTCGATCGTCTACAATTGGCACAACTTGCTCCTTGAAAAACGGCATGACCACATTCTTGAGCTGTAGGGTACCTAGCAGTGGCCGAGTGCCTTCAAACTGAATCATAATGCTTTCTATTGGTTCACTTGGCATCACCTGAGTCAATAGATTGTTGTTAACTACCCAAATCACATCTCAGTTTTAGAAAGCACAGCAAACCACCCAAACCTCAGATTATGAGATCATTTGCATGAATAGAGTACCAGAGGAATAGTTAAGCTATACCTTACTGAGTAAATGTGGACGCAATATAGACTTTGGAAACCCCAACAATGCTTCTAGGCGGACAGCAGCCTGCAGTTGAACAAAATATCTTTTCAGTGAAGTTAATTTCCACCCAACTAAGGTTTCATTGGACCTAACAGCTTAGTGAATGAATATCTAGTGTCTGCAAATAACTTTTCACATCATACCATGCCTCCACTAGTTGTCCAAGATATTTCCTTCCACCTTCTAACGATACCTGAAAGAATCCCTCGGGCCTCATCGAGCTGAAGAATAACCCAGACAATTAGTTAGAGGACCCAGACTCATTACAGGATTAGCAGATATCATTATAATTTTATAGAAACCATATAAAAGGATAACAAGCAAAGACTTTCCATCCACCAGACGGCCCAAAAATAGAGAGTTGATCTAATTCTTAAATACCTGGCCAGCATTAAGAGCTGCTTCCATTAGGAGATTATCAGCTTCTTGTTGAACCGCCTTGGAGATTGTTCCTGAAGAATCTGGCCATAAACGAAGATAGAGATTTCTAACCATTGCATAATCCCCTTGGACAGCAAAAGCACGCATCATAGACAGGTACAAGTGAGGCTTCGGTCGCAATACTTCATTAGCTCCACTTCTCTTCAATATCTCACCAAATACACAAAGGGCCCCTGTGAGACATTCAATAAAGACCTTAAGGTATTACTCCAAGCCCATCTATGTTCCAGATACTGAAAGCAGCAATAATGAACTACTCCTGTAACATACCGCTTGTTGAACCACACTTCAGCATAGCATCAACTACTGCTGTAAACGCAGTTCGGTCAATGAACATGTTATCACACAATTTCATTTCCAAAAATATTTCCTGCAGCGAAAACAGTTCCTTCGCATCCCCAAACCCCTAAGAAGTAGAAAATATCAGAAGAGGCAGACATTGATAAACTGTATAGCAGAAACCACCAAAAGAGTACTAAGCCATCTTCCCGGCATAAAGATTAGATATGTAAAGATAGCTGGCTCACCTTCACCAAAGTGGTGTATGTTACAACATCTGGATGAAGAAAATCATCGTAATATTCCTCTGCTTTCTCCTAATTTTTTATTCAAAAAGAAGACATCATAATTAACATGAGCCAAGCTCTACCCCAGCACTACTCTGAGTAACACGTGGAGTATAAAACTGGCCTTTTAAATACACATGTGTGACCTTCATTTCCTTGAAAAACTTCATAGCCACATCCAAATTGCCACACTTGATGCAGGCATTGATCAAAGTATTGTAGGTCAACCTATCAGGCTCCAATCCAACGCGTAACATTTCATCCAGCAAAGCTATTGCAGCTTGTGGAGATTCTGAGTTGATATACCCCTGAAGTACAACAAGAAAAATATTATACTATGGGAAAGGACTAAGACATGTACCACGATGATGATTCTCTGAGCCTAATTCAAACTATGAGTAAATAATTACCTTCATCAACAAGTTATAGATGAGAACTGACGGTCCTCCATGCTCTAGGAGCAAAGATCCATAGCGTGCAAGCAAACCATTGGCACGACGTAAATCTCCTGCACTAGAGCAATATCAAGTACAATTGCATCAGCTTCCGTCCAGGACATTTCCGCTCTAGTAAATCCGAAATTACATAAACAAGACTAGCAGCAGTCTGGCTGAGCATGAGAAGGTCATACAAATTAAGAATCTTACCGGCGTTAATCAGAGCGTCAAGCAGACCATAGATAAGAGATGATGACAATTTCGGATTCCCAGCAGCAGTTCCTTGCTCTATAGACTCCAGCATTTGGAACGCTTCGTCAACCCTCCGAGCCTTTCCCAATCCCTTAACCAACACAACCAATTCGAAATCAAATTCAGAAAGCGTTCGTTCTGGTGTTCTTCTCAACACGAGAGCAAACTTCATATAAATAAGCTGATAGACAAAAGAAGCAAAAACACCTTCAAGATGATGGCATAAGTAATAGAGTCGACTTCAATTCCACCAGGTTCCGCCATCTCATGAAACATCCGGAGAGCCAAATCAATATTTCCACAGTGAACACAAGCTTCCAGAACAGAGTTCATCACGATTGTGTTCAGCCTCCCATACCGTTTCTTAGCTGCTTCCACCTCCTCCACGATCTGACCAAGCTGACGACGACGCGTGAGTAGCCCGATGCGAGAGGTGAGAGGTTTGAGGTCCAGACGCCTGGAGTACGGAGTAACTCTGCGAGGATAACACCGTCGTGTCGGAACAAAGGAGCACGAGGGAAGGAGGGGGAGAGGAGTGACAGAAGTAGAAATAGCCAAAATCCGATACATCTTCAAGTAGAACGGAGGCTAACCATCCGCCATTGATGGGCTTCAGCTTGACCTTGAGCTAAGCGAAATAGATAACGTCAGAGAATCTGAATCATAACAACGACCATTGGCGGGTCGAACAAATATAACAGTGTGGCGTTCTATTGGGCCTGATCTTTCAAAATTAAAGCCCAATATACTGAAATTCCACGCTAACGGGAGCTTCGTCTTCTAATTTGACTTTTTCAGTTACCTTAATCTAAAAATTGCTTCTAGATTAAGCTATAATTCTCCAGAACTCCTAAATTTCGATTCCGTATCATTTTTGACGCGGAAACAAAAATCCTAAATTCCATGGAATCTCATCCTTTATAAATATCATCGAAACTGCAACCTTCTACCACGCGTAAACAAAAAGATCTTGTTTTACTTTGATAAGAAGAAGAAGAAGAAAGAGCAAGAAGAAGAAAGGAAGGATGTGCTTGGTGTTTGTGTGCGATCAAGACGAGAGAGTGATCGGAAGGTACGCAGCTCCTGGGGCGTGTCCGTACTGCGGCGGAGCGGTTCAAGTGGTTGACGTACAAAGCCAGTGGAATTTCTGCTTCGTCCCTCTCCACAAAAAATCCAAACGTCGCCATCTCTGTTCCACTTGCGGTAAACGCCTCATCGTCCATGGCTGAAACTAAAAATCACCTCGAGAGATCATCTCTATATGTAAATAACTAAATATATCCAAATTTCTGACTTGTTTTGTGTAAACGTGTTTGTAAGAAAAAAAGAAAAGAACATATCTTGGTCTTTTATGATTTCTCGATAATTGTGTGAATCAATCAAGTTTAAGAAAAATTAGTTAAATAGCAAAAGGAGAGATCATGAAAGAAAAGAGAAAAAAGAGAAGAAGAATGATCACTTGCAAAGTTTAAGCTTCTTAAAGAAAGAAGAGACTTGAGATTTAGGATAAGGTTTAGTTGCGATACAAGTCGGGATATTCTCCGGCTGCTCAATCCATAGCTTATGAGAGATTCCTCCGACTTTCAACTTCTCCGACAAATTCGTAATCTGCGTTTCCCCTTTAACCTCCAGAGTCACCTAAATCCACAAAAATTGAAAATTAAACGCGTTTAATCCAACCATCGATTCTCCATGGATTTCTAAAAATTAGGAATTCGCGGAGTAACCTTGTGCATCGAATCAATATGTTGTGGATCACAATACTGAAGCGTGACCGGATCGTCTTTGAACGACCAGATTGCCGCCACTGACGCGTGGCATCCCTGCGTTATCACGCTCCCGAGTGGCCACGAATCTATTAGATCTCGTCGAAGTACAACGTACTGCACCACGACGTCTTCGGGATTCTCCGGCGATTTCTCATCGTTATGGGAGGAGGCATCGACGACGGCGCCGATATCTCCAATCTTTTGGCTCATAGATGAAGAAGTCGTTGTGATCCGTTGGAGATGAGCAAACGGAATCGAGCAATGACGAAACCTACTTCGCGGCGCCGGAGCAGATAGTCGGCGGGTAGCGAACGGGAGTCGAAACGCTGCGGAGAAGACGGCGCTCGCCATATTTAAGGAAGTTCGCACATGGACTTGGCTAATGGATAAGACTTTTCTTAATGGGCTTTAGAAGACCCAATAATATTGGTTTATGACTTTAATTTAGACCGGAGCAATTACGACGCTTATCAATTAAACTGCATATAACCGAACCGGTTAATTTTATTCGCTCGAAGTCGAAACCAATATTATATATTCGCTACATATATGAAATTTGTTTGTTTTCTCGCCGTGGAAATTATCATCTATGTCAGCGAAATCCAAAATTCCGACGTCCGTACACTACCCGGCGCTGTGTAAGCCTTCTTCTCATCCATAGCTCTCTTCGTCTCTCGCCGCCAATCCGACCTGTCATTATCTTCTCTACTTTACGGTGTCGTTGAGTAAATTCTTCTTCCTTTCAGGTTTGGAGCTGTAAATCTCTGAAACTAGCTCTACTGATATACATGATAGGGTTTTTAATTCAGCCTCGCTTATGTTTTGTCTCGTTCCCTTGTATTAATTATTTGAGCAGAAAATCTTGTTTTCGTCGGCACGATTTCCGTGTCTAACTCTTGTTGATTTGGTCGCTTTAGGGTTTTGCTCTCACTCGTCTTTTTTGTTGTTGCAGTTTGTTTGAACCCTCGAATTTGGATAATTCTTCCAGCATTGGGGATTTTTTGGCCTTCGTTTTTCTATTTTGGTTTGGTATTGGGTGGTTTGTTGTAGCTCTGATAAGCTACTTTTCTTAATTAATTTCCGGTTGCAAAGTTTTGGAGTATATAATTTTGATTACTTGTGCAGATTACTTACAACAGTTGTAAATTTCGTATGAAGATTACTTGGAAAAACTTGCTGCTTTAAAATGTGATGTATGAAAATTGAAAATATGGTGTACAGATTGATGATCAACTTCTATACTTTTTAGCAGGAGCTTCTTGGTCAACTGGTAGCTCTCCGAAAGCAAAGATGGGAGAAATGGTAAATAGCACACCTTTTCCAGTTTTTCCTTTTCTTTTTGCAATCTCTGCCTTGAAAAGACAGATTCTGCAACATTTTATTTTGCTGCGAATAGATTGTTGCCCTGGAGGAAGATATCAGACTGGATACAACACGAGCAAGATGTGAGTAACAGCTTTTCTTGGGATTCAGATCTTAATTTGTTGGTTTACAATTATTGGTGATAATTGGCCAGTACTGCTCTTCTTTGCGAAAGTTAATTTCTGTGCTCTTTTCCTAGTCTCAAATCTTCTCAAGAGGCATGAAGAATTGGCAGCCCGTCTTACTAGGTAGGGAATACGCTTCTTACCTTTAAAGTTCACTACTTGATCTTATCATTAAATTTGTATTTGATGCTCATGCATTTTAGGGATTCTGATAAGACAATATTTGATCGCTTAAACAAAGAATTTGAAGCTGCGCGGGCATCCCAAAGTCAGGGTGGGTATGGATAGCTGAATTGCAGAATTCCACTGACCATATGCGTGGCTATATTTTTGCTTCATAAGTATATGTTCATCTGTGTATCTATCTTAACCAAATGATGTATTCTTTCCTCCTCTGCAGAAGTCTGCTTAGATGGGGAAGACTGGAATGATGGTTTGTTGGCTACACTAAGAGAACGGGTATGCAATAGATCATTTTGTACTTTGAAAAGAGGTGTTCCAGGCCTTGATATTTGTTGAGGGCTTAGTAGACATTTTAATAAGGGCAGATCTAGATTAATTATGTTGTTCCGATTAAATATTTTCTTTGTATAATGAAATTTAATATGCCATCTTTTTTTCTTCTCATCTGTTGATTTTGTTGACTTTTTCTTGAACTTGACTATGAACTGTGTAGGTACATATGGAGGCTGACAGAAAGGCAGATAATGGTAATGCGAGTTTTACACTAGTTTGTCATCCTGAAGAACGAGTTACTTACAGAGTGGGAAATAAGGTAGCTCCTCAGGTCTTAATTTCCTACTAAATTCCTCTGTATTGTACGAAAGGTCTATTGGGGTAAGCGTTACCCATATCTAGATAGCACAGATATTACCATGATCCTTTGAGGATACCTTCTAAGAAGACTACTCCAGTCACTTAAGATATACTAGAGAGTCAGAGACCACATCATTAAGTAATATGACAGCAGAAAGCTCTGGATAGTCCAAAGGAAACCTGTAATTTTGCTCATTCATCTTTGCCTGATGCTATGTTTACCTAAATGATAGATCCAGTCAGACAAATCTTGCTGTATATCTTTGTTTTAGATTGTTAATTGTTGTGTTTTCCCCAAATTCTGTAGTTGATATAATTATTCCTGATTTCAATTTTTTTGACTGACACGGGCTAGTCTTAAAATTGGAGTGATATCTCACTTTGAATTGGTACCAGGTTGTTTTGACCCTATATATGTGATCTTTTTATTAAACAGGTGATTTGTTGCCTAGAAGGAGCGAGAATTGGAATACAGTATGAAACATCTTTTGCAGGTACTTTGAACTATCAATAGTATTTTGTCATAAGTTCCAAATGTTTTGGTTATTAAAAATTATTGGCAGTTATCATGTATACCAAAACAGAACGATTTTCTCTTCAGATGTTTCTTACCTCCTGGGATGTCACTGAAAGAGAGTTAGGTGTCTTGTGTTAATATTTATATGTAAAGGAAGACATTGGGACGTTTCCTGACATTTCTCCTCCCTGTATGATGTAATTTAATCCTTTTTATATAGGAGAAAACTACGAGGTTTACCACTGTGTGCTTGAGAGTAAGTCGTTTTTGGAGAAGATGACTGTACTGGAGCACACAATTCCATTCTTTTTGCCACTACGTGACTTAGAAAATGATCTTCTATGTTCGAATGCTAAGGTAGGCATGGTTGATGGATCTATTGCTGTGATTTAACTTGCTTTGATGTTGCTGTTCCTGATCTTCAGTTTATACTTCTACTTCTTTGTTTCTCAATTCCTTTTGTAATTTGTTTTGATGCCAGAAATTTATCGATAATGTTGGGGATCTCCTGCAAGCATATGTGGACAGGAAAGAGCAGGTTTGTCAGCAATCTAGATCATGAGTAATTGATCACACTTATATTGTGCTCGTCCCAGCGGCTTTTAACTTTTTTCTTTTGAGTCATTAATTTTCAAATTGCTAACTTGCTGGTTTCTTGTTCGGGATTTGTTTATCAGTAAAATTGCATCAATATGATATCTAGGTGATACTAAAATTATGTGACCTGTTTACTTGGAGTAAGAGTAGGATAGTAAATGATAGATATCTAGATGGAAACATTTTAGAACTAAGATGAAAATTTGGGGAAGATAATCTGGTTGAGTATGCTGAGTGTGTTGTTACAACCACTGTCGCTTTGAAATATGCACTAAAAGTTTTCGGAAACGTGTAAATTTTCACAAGTTGACCAGAATGGTTCTCCTGATTTTATTGTAGGTTCGGCTTACCAAAGACCTATATGGAAATCAGATCAGCGAGTTTTATCACAGTCTTCCTTACCACATGATCGAATTTACCTTAGATGATAGTGACTGGTTAGCAAATTCATGGATCCATATGATTCCTCTTAACTGCTTACATTTATGCCACTTAAACTTCTGTTTATATAGCTATTGAAAAATCAAATATGTTTTGCATTGAAGCAAGATGTTGGTGAGTCTGAGATATGGGGATCTTCTGGGTGAACTTCCGACAAAAGTGAGAGTTCTAGTTTGGCCAACGCATCATCGGTCGAAGAAACAGTGTAATAGCAGTCAAACAATCCCTGCTCGTTTATCTTATGCCGAGGATGCTTTACGGATCCAATCACTACCCGAAGGTATTTGTAGTTTAACCTAAACTAAACTGATCTGTTCAAGTGTTGTCTTTATGGTTGATTTATATATTTATCCATTGCAGCATACGCAGAGATCGTATCAAACATGCAACAAGAAGTTGAGCAAATATTTCAGAAGAGGAGTCCAAGCTAATTGTGCAGACTTTCTATCTCTTTCGATGCTTCAGTGTATGATGTTTGATTTTGATCCTTCTCCCAAATACATTATGTGCTATGAAGAAGAGTTTTTACACAAAAAATGAATTCTGTTCCGATTAAGTTCTGCTTCCTCCTCTAATGTAAACATTACCAATCAAAGCTTTAACCTTGTGAATTTGATTGGAAATATTCAGAAACAGGTTTGTAGTGAATTTGTTCTTTGCTGTATACTAAGTTTTATCCCATATTCTTAACATGGATGCATGTGATTGTCAAAAGCGGCAGTGAAAATAGAAATTAAACTACACTTATCCAGATTGGGTACACAATCCAATTATGAGAGAGAGATAATGTATCTAACCTAGTTGTCTAAAAGCATTAGTTTTATTAAAAAGATGTTTACTTTTAGTTGTAAATATAAAACAAAAAAAGTAAGTCAGTGCATATGAAATTACGGTGATGGTAAGGAATCACGGAGTTATGTTACCCACTATCAATTTATCTTTCACAAAACCATCCATTTTATTTTTGTTGTTCCCTCTTTTTCACAATTTAAGAGAGTATGTTCCTAAATTCTTTATTATCAAAACTTAACATAAAGTTCTTTCTTTCTTTCTTTATACAGGAAAATTGTTCAATTTGGCGACGTTTTTGAGATTAATTGACCGTAAGTAAGTATGTATTAGAGGATTATGAGACTGCCCTTTTATACAACAACAACCTAAAGAAAAAGAAAAAGAAAAAACAGAATGCATAAGAGATTTACTTTAGATCTATCTTCCTGAGTAATTAATTATTAGAACTTATGATTAAGACACTCAAAAGTTCGTTGTCAGAAAATAAATGTAAAGAATTCTGAAATGGGGCCTACTCTGGATTAATTATCTAAATAAAGCACCTCTTAATAATGACACCAAAAGTATGAAATAATAGTCATCCAAGTGTGTTACTATGAAACTAATTGAGATACCCAAATTTAAGGTCTAGCCACTCATACAACCTAACATACACCTTAATTAAAAAAAAAATATTATATATATTCTGAATTGCTGATACCTTGACAGATTTCTTTTTCTTTTTGGGTAAACTAAAACATATTTTGTATGCTACTCTTTCCACTCGGATATTATCTTTAATTTATATTATTTTGTGTGAGAGTAACTAATAATCAGTTTACAAGTATTGATCATATGTAAACTATATAAAAGTTCTCTAATATTTACTCTGAAAGTGGTCACTTTCTCAAATTTAGCTTTACACACACATATGTATATATATGATTAAAGTAATAATTTAGGAAGAGAAAGCTGAAAAGTATGGTATTGCTTTAATCGAGAGAAAATAAAGAGTAAAGAAATCCGGTATTTAAGGATTAGTGTCCCCATCCAATTAATATCTCCACATTCTCGTCCAATCTCCTAAAATAACATATCCCTCTCACCACCGTCCATTTTTGGCGCGAGAGACCTTAGCTAAAAGAAACATGTTTGAATGAACACGTGTTGGTCAGCGATGACGCCACGTAGATCTTACAAGAATGACGTGGCACATGTGGCTCTCACATGTTCTACAATAAAGAAGCCACTTACGGACGGGACAAAAAGCCTCCCAGCGCCGTTCAGATCGGGGACGGACCAGAGACATTTCAATCAAATGGCTTAGCTGTTTTTTTTTCTTTTTTAATTTTTAATAATTCTGTTTACTTCTTCTATTATTTACTACTTGATGATTTTTTTTAATATAAAAATGGGATTGAGTTCGACAACTAAATACAGTTGTTGTCCGCTTCATTTCATTTCTTTATTCTAATTATTTCCTCTTCTTTCTCTTCTCTGCACTACCTTCAAATTATTGATCATACATACTTTCCAACTGAATTTGAACCGTAGAATATAGTTTAAGATTTTTTTGATTATTAATACAAATACTATAGCTGATGTTAAAAAAGATCATAATAACACATATATTAAATTCGAATTAATTGTGGTACATGTGCTTGATATTCATGAAACATGAATGTCCCGACCCAATTCGAATATTTGTGTACTTTCGTCAAACATTGACATTCTATAGACTATACACCCACTTGATTTTAATTCCTTTTTTTTTTCTTTTTCTTGTAATGAGCTCCATTAGGGGAAAAATCATCCATTACTTACTTATTGATAAGTAGAAAAAATGAGCCAGCAATAAAATATTCATTCGGTTAGATGGTTAAATATTCACTTCTATAAGTATTATTTTTACTTGAGATGTACTCTACATATTTGCACAAATTCGTGTAATAGAGTTTATGGTTGAAGTATGAAATGAGAATTGATGGAATCGCTGTGTTTGGAAAATCTCATAAATAAGTGATTAGTTGGGTGAGTGATTGCAGTCAGGGATAAACCATTCTAGTAATAGAGACTACACCCAATTCTATAAAACCGACTTTAGTCGATTCGGTTAATGTGACCAAACTAAATGGACAAAATGTGAATTAATAAGGTCGGTTGTAGCAATTAAAATAAAATATATAATGATCCGTTATTTATTGACGCCACTCTTTCTTGTTACGGAAGTTTTGGTGCCATGATTTCCTCGGAGCGTGACGCCAACGCGCCGCCTTATAGCTTCGTCGTCAACTCTGTGAGAGAAAAATGTGAATTGTGAGAGAGATCGAAACGTGTCAAATTCTATGGCATTGGATGAGTCGGATTCGGTCTGAGAAAGAAAACAAACGTGCACAGAGAGAGAGAGAGAGAGAAGACGCCATTAGAATAGTAAAATAGAAGTGAAATGAGAGAGAGAGAGAGAGAGATGATGAATATAATATACATTGACCTCTCTGTTTATTGATGAACCACATGTGCTTGCTCTCTCTTCCTTCTTCTTCCCTAATATCTAAATTCCTTTTTTTCTTTCACAATTCACATGCATCCTCTATTCTCTCTCTTCCATTGGTTATTCTCTTCCCAATGTTCATTCATTTCAACTTCATTTTACTCTACCATTCTTTAGATCTACTTACTCTTCTTCTTTCTTCCGTTTTTTACCTTCTTCTTCTTCATTTTCCGGTCACCGGAGTTCTTCATAAGGTAATGCTTCTCATCCAGTCACCTTTCGTTTTTCCACCTTCCACTTGTTTCCGTCGTTGACTATCTTCGTTTCATGATCCCAATCTTCTTTTGTTTTTCTCAGTGTGAGATTTATCGTTGGTAAATGATCCAATTAAAACTCTTCCACTTTTTTTCTTTTGTTTCGGAACTGTTTCTGTTTCCTCATCCGATTGAATTAATTTTCAGATTTTAACTTCGTTAATTGGTGGATTTGTGATCAAAGTTTGCTGATATTACTCAATCTGAGAAAGAAACTGATACAGTTTTTTTTTTGAGTTCTGGGATGTTAAAGCTCGAATTACAATTTGAAATTTCCCGCTAATGTTCAATTCCAATTGGTCAACAAAGTACTTGTTGTTGTGGTCCCTTTTGAAAATTTGAAAATTTCTACAAATTTACAGATAAAGATTTTGGATGGAGATGGATCATCCTGACTTTGTTTGAATTTGGATACAGGTTCTTGGTCTGATCACAGTTGAAGGAAAAAATGTTTGAATTTTGAGATTTTTCTTGGTCCATTCGGTTATTGGTGTTGTTGCATGAAGAGAAACTTTGATAAATGGTCTGTGAAATGGAGACTGATCAGATTGAGGAAATGGATGTCGAAGTCTTGTCTTCGATGTGGCCCGAAGATGTTGGAACTGAAGCAGACAAACAGTTCAACGTTGAGAAACCTGCTGGAGATGTAGACATGTTGAAAGAAGTGACAATTGCAGAGAAACCGACCTATGCGGATTTGAAACGATTACCAGAACTAATGAATACGACTCAACAAGGCTCGTCTCAGTTAACTAACCTTGTGAAACAATGGGGTTATATGCAGGACAACGCTGTTAGATTATTAAGAGAAGAGCTTAAGAATCTCACTAGACAGAGAGAAGAAGCTGAGGCAAAAGAGCTCAAGATCATTGAGGAGTATAAGTTTGAGAGCAACGAGACTGATAATCTTCCGGTTTTGGATGAGACTAGCGATTTGTTCCGCAGATTTAGACAGAAGAAACAAGATGAGTTGGTTGATAGGCAAAAGATTGAGATCGATGAGGAGTTTGACACAATTGCATATTGGAAACAGAAGGCGTTGAGTTTGGAGAAAATGCTTGAGGCAAGTACAGAGAGAGAAAGAAGATTGATAGAGAAGCTGAATGAGAGTTTGAAGACTATGGAGAGTCACCAAGCTCCTGTTGAAGAACTCACTCAGAATCTTAAGAGAGCTGAAGGTTTCTTGCATTTCATACTTCAGACTGCACCTTTTGTTATGGGCCATCAGGTAAGTAAATCGTTTGATCTTTGTTTTTCCATCTTTTCGGGTAAAACTTATCTCTGATTTTTTGTTGTTCCTGTTTTTTCAGGATAAAGATTTACGCTACTTGTTCATCTACAACAAGTTTCCTACTTTGCGGGAGCAGGTTAGAAGAAGATTCCTTGTTCTGTTGGTCATTCTCCTGAGGAAGTGTGTGTTTGATTTGATCTGTTTACAAATTTCAGGACATTTTGGGAAAAACAGATGCTGAGATATTCCATGGAGCTGGAGTTAAAGAATCTGAAGATTTAAAGAGAGAGGTTCTTGAGAAAGGAAAAGCTTCAAAGAGAGAGATCACATTCACGACAGATTTATTCGGATCAAAGACGTTTTTGATATACGTTGAGCCTGTTAAAAACAAAGCTAATGAGACAATCGGTATAAATTACATGGGAATGGAAGTAACTGATCAGGTTAGTTAACTAAGATGATTGAAACAAACCTATAATTATGCTCTCGTTTCACTTCTTGACTTTATCTTCCTGCGTTACAGGTAGTGAAGAGGGAAAAAATGGCGAAACTTAGAGAAGATAACGCAGTGAGAAAGGCCATGGAATCAGAACTGAACAAGACCATCCATATTACAGGTTTGTTCAAGTAGTGACATTAAGTGTCGAAAAAGTTCATGTCAGAAAAAGTAGACTTAAACTTGTGTTTGTTTTTTGCAGAGGAGACAATGAGAGCGAAGCAAATGCTAGCAACGATGTCTCATGAAATAAGATCACCTCTGTCGGGAGTGGTGGGAATGGCTGAGATACTCTCTACTACAAAACTGGATAAAGAGCAAAGACAGTTACTAAATGTCATGATTTCTTCTGGGGATCTGGTGCTTCAGCTAATTAACGATATTCTTGATCTCTCCAAGGTTGAATCAGGTAGAATACATTTCTTTTTTTAAGTTTTGATTTTGTGTTGTGGTCACTGTTTACATATGTTTGTGGTATGTGTGTTCCTTTCAGGTGTGATGAAATTAGAAGCTACAAAGTTTCGACCAAGAGAAGTGGTGAAACACGTTCTTCAGACAGCTGCAGCATCGTTGAAGAAATCTTTGACATTAGAAGGAAACATTGCAGATGATGTTCCCATTGAGGTTATTGTACTAACATTACATTCTGAAAGATTTAAATGTGGCAAAGTCTTTGTGATCTTAACTTATTTTTCCTTTTTATGTTCAGGTTGTGGGTGATGTTCTTAGAATTCGGCAGATCCTCACCAATTTGATAAGGTTCTTACATAAATCCTGGATTATTTGCATAATGACAAGTTTCGGTTCCTGATTGTTTCAAACGTTTTGCAGCAATGCTATCAAATTTACACATGAAGGAAAGGTGGGGATCAAACTCGAGGTGATATCACAACCATCCTTTGCCAGTAATAACTCATTGAACGCAGACCCTGAGGAACAAGAACAGAACAGTATGACTGAGACTTCAGTTTGGATTTGCTGCGATGTTTATGACACTGGAATTGGAATCCCAGGCAAGCAAGCAATTCTGATAAATGAACTGCACAATGAACTCCAACTAATCTATATATTAAACCGGTCCATGTTTTGGTGTTCTTGTGCAGAAAACGCTCTTCCATGTTTGTTCAAGAAGTATATGCAAGCAAGCGCTGACCACGCCCGGAAATACGGCGGAACCGGTCTTGGACTTGCCATTTGTAAACAGCTGGTAAACAATTCTTAAGATACTACAACATTGGAGAAGAAATTAAATAACTTTCTAATTCTAATGGTCTAATCTTTCTCCATTTGTTTACAGGTGGAGTTAATGGGAGGTCAACTCACTGTGACAAGCACGGTCAACGAAGGTTCAACGTTCACATTTATATTACCCTACAAAGTTGCAACATTAGATGATTATTCAGATGATCAAGATGAGTTCTCCGACATGGCTGATCATCAATCCGAACCAGACGACACAACTGAAGGATATTTCCAGTTTAAACCGCTTCTAGGATCTATCTATTCTAATGGTGGGCCGGTAATTGGCAATAACTTCTTACCTCATAAAGTCATGCTCAACACCAGTCCTATTAAGCTCATCAACGGTCTTGTCACCGATCCCCCTAACAACCTTGAACAAAGCAAGACGGTTCAGGTTGAAAACGGTCGTTACGCAGATGAATCTAAACTCGAAATCAGTTCTGGTCATTTCCCTGACGTGGCTTGCCAATATGAGAATGACAATGGTCGATGTTACTCGAAAGATTCTGAATCTTGTAGCAGTTCACAAGCTAGCTCAGAAGGTGGAATCTTAGAGATGGAGTCGGAACTTACAGTTTCATTTCATAGGGAAGAGGAAAAAACAGAAACAAACCTCAAAGAGAGATCAAAGCCAAAGATTTTGCTTGTGGAAGATAATAAGATCAACATCATGGTTGCAAAGTCGATGATGAAACAGTTAGGCCATACTATGGATATAGCTAATAATGGAGTTGAAGCCATAACTGCAATTAATCGCTCTAGCTACGATTTGGTACTCATGGTACGTCAATTCTCGAAGATTCAAAGACTTTTTCTTAGTGTTTTCTCACATTTACTTCATTGAAAAAACCTTCTAATTTATATTGGGTTCACAGGATGTGTGCATGCCAGTTCTGGATGGTTTAAAAGCTACAAGACTGATTCGTTCGTATGAAGAATCTGGGAACTGGAATGCTGCAAAAGAAGCCGGAATAGATACAAAGACATTGGAGAATGAACAAGTTTGTGTGCGTTCCACAAACCGGCTACCTATAATCGCGGTAAGTACTTGATCAACTCACATTAAACACAGAGCTCTGATGCATTATTGAGAAAACTGAGGAAAATGGGTTTTGTAATATGCAGATGACGGCAAATACGTTAGCAGAGAGCTCAGAAGAATGTTATGCAAATGGTATGGACTCTTTTATATCGAAACCTGTAACATTGCAAAAACTGAAAGAATGTTTACAACAGTATTTGCATTGAGATTTCAGAGTTTGGTGTTTGCTAGAGTAAGCGGGTGTGTTGTGTATAAAAATGTGTAGGAAAAAGTTTTGGAGAGCTAGAGAGTATAGCTTGCTCTCTTTAGAGATGTATAGATCAATAAAAAAAACCTTGTCTTCTTTATTTATTTGTGGGAAAGTTATGGCGAGAGAACGAGAAAACATTTTAGTTCCCACCATTGAAATCCAACAGAGTTATATAGCAACCAACTCTACAAAACGACAGAGAGCATTCTCAAGCTTTTCAAGAGGAACTTATCTCGATTTCTGTTGGCTGTAACGTTGTATTCCATGCACATCAACAATCCCGGGAGGGAACACCGGATCCGTGGCTGCTCTAACCGCAACTTTTGCTACTGATTCAACATTCACTGGAGGTGTGAACAAAGGTCCGACTAACGGAAGTTGGTTCAGAGGTTTTGCTTGTTGTAGAACCTACAATAAGCCAAAAACGTTATTAAATCTTAAGATAAAAGAGACAATCTTTTGAAAGATATCGCAACAAGAGGGAAGTTCTTACCATCTCCATGGGTGAACCAAATACTCCCAATGGGATCTTCATGCTCCCTACACTGCGAGTTCCATATATAAAACCAGGCCGCAAGATGATGCCTGCACAACATTCACCAAAACTTCAAATGTAATAAACGACAAGCATCAGAGAGAGTGAGAGTTTTGTAGTCGTAAAATGATAGCTTTACCTCCATAAGCAAATCTTGTGAGCAGCTCAGTCTCAGCAGCTCGCTGTAAAGAACAAAATAAAAAGTCTTATGAGAACAAAAACTAACAAAAAAGAGCTATGCAATAACTGCAATTCGAAAAGTATATGACACCTTTCCCTCATAGTATCCTCTCAACAGGTAGTTGGCTAATCCAAAATCCGCAGCAGAAATATAAACAAATCTTTTAACACCTGGCCAACCAAGGGGACCCAATTAGAATGCCAGTATAATATTTTGATAATCCAAGATATGCCCTGCTAATGTATTTTCCAGGAAGCCAGAGTTTTTTAAGTTGTACTAGACTAATTCACATAACTTGTGTTCCCCCGCTCCACTTCTCTCTACACGATCAACTAAAATTAATTTTGAACCATGAGTTCTTAATCTTTTATGATCACCTTGTGTCTAGCTGAGATAGATATCTCGTATTTAATACAAGGCTATCAAAATAAATTATATAGCTTGCAAGAATACATATAGTCCTGGTTATTGCACATTAAAAGAACAATTACCTTTTTCAGAGGCAGATCTAATTGCGTTGATGTTTGCAGTCCCGTTAATCTTATACATATACGAGTTTGAACCAAAACCACCAACACAAGAAATCTGCAATGATTCATCCCGTATAACTTTCAATAATGTACAATTGTCAGATGCAGCAGTGCTTTAATAAGTAAAAATCTGTAGCAGTAATCAAATTTCTACATTATTTCTGAAAATGAAGAAAAAACCTACCACAGAAGTCACCCCATCAAGAGCATCATTCAATGAATCAGATGATAGAAGGTTTCCTAGAAACAAAAGTGGAATACAAAGAGAATATGAACACACATGAAAAAAGGAATCTAGTTCCCACAAACATATTAAGGAGTTACCAATACCTTGATGCCATGTTACTCTGGTAGCCCAGGACTCTTGTAAAGACGACCTACCTGACCTAAAACCCATACAAATGGTGAAATACAAACCCGTAAATCAACATCTAACATAGATCAGATTTCTTAAAACGAGAAGCTTCAACTGTGAGCTACAAATATTATACCAAATTGAATTTAACATCAGAGATGATCTAACTTCCAACAATCAAAGCCATAACAACTTTTGATCAGATACCTGCTAATGCTAGAGACAGATAAGCCGCGATCTAAAGCTTCTTTACATACATGTGATCCCACAAAACCATTTCCACCTAGGACAAGCAGCTGACAAGAACAAAAAATAAGTTCCAAGATGATGACCACAATTGCAATACCCTTACAGATAATCACTAAGTAAAATTCCCCAAAGCCCATACCTTCTCGGTTGGAGGTGGAGGCACATGTACAGTCTCAGCTTCCTCCACACTGAAGGGCTCATCAATTTTGTTAGAGTCAGTGGACAAATACCTCCCGCCACTGGAAGCAGAAACAAACCTAATGCAATATAATCAGGAAGCACAGAACAAAAAAAAAAACAAGTCAAGAGA